>PVKM010004422.1:0-52278 GCA_004027735.1 Carollia perspicillata
AAATGCCAAATCTAATAATGATTTAACAGTGCTTTTCTAGAAAGGAGGAAAAGTATATGAGCATAAATTGTAGGCCCTACAATTCTAATTGTAGCTCAGGTACTAAATGCTTCACTGGACAAGTCATCATTTGTAAAAGGCAACAATCTTATTAACAACAGCATTCGGGGAAGTGCTGAAGGATGTATACAGATTACTTGTTGAACATTTTTAGTTTTTCACTTGCTTTTGCAGAGACTTTTTCTCCAGGTGGTACATGAATCATGTTATTCCAAAATGTTATGAGGTATGATTACATTGAATCAAATCTCCTCAGCATTAGCTTTGTTGAAGCTTTTGCGTGCTAAAAGGCCACCTATAAATGTTTTTAAACTCCATTATGAGGCTCTCTTGGTTGTAATTTAACTTTCTTCAGTGTTGTGTATGAGATCACTGTGTTCTTCTCCATCATATCTTTCATATTCTCTTGGATGGCATTTAGTTATATGGCATTTAGTTATAAGAGCAGGTTAATAAGTCTCAGTGTTTTTTTTCTAATTATCTTTTGCAGGTCCTTCCACTTCTCTTACTTGTGGCTCAATGTATAGGAACAAGTCAAAAATCCCAAATGAACACAAGAAATCTGCTGAGGTGAGATCAGATATTCTAATTTTTAGACTTTAAAAAGAGACAGCTGCCTTCTGCCTACGTACCTATAACATTCAGATCTTGGAAACGCAAGGAGTAACTCCATGTGCCAATGGATAGGCTTGCTTTCTGATGAGTTTTTGTTTTATTTTTCAAGGAAGATTCCATTTTCTTTTCCCTTTGGGAGAATAGTAATCTTCACACTGTGATTTCATTTTGGTGATTTATTCTTAAATACCTGGCTTTAGATTATAAAGCCTCTCCTTAGCCAAAATGTCCAAAAGAGCCAGACTTGGGGAATTGGGAAGGACCCAAAGATCTGGCTTATGATCGTTAAAAGCTAAGTTGGTACATGGGAGGCAGTGCAGGAAGGGGTAGATGAGGAAGCTGTGGATGGAGAAGGGAAGGACCAGGTTGGGAGATCTGGGCATGATGGGTCCTCATAGCCATGAGAGCACTGACAGCCCAAGAAGAATGTGTCACTTCTGGTGAAGCTGGCTATTATTTCTTCAACTTTTTTTTCAACTCCTTCTTCTTCTCCTTTTCTTAGGACTTAAATTTCATGAATGTTAGCTCTTTTGTTATTTTCCCACAGGTCCCTCAGACTGGTCTTGGAGAGAGAGAGAGAGAGGCAGAGAGTGTGCGTGTGTGTGTGTGTGTGTTTGTGTGTGTGTGTGTGTGTGTCCTTTCTGTTGATCAGATTAGGGAATTTTTCTTGTTCCCTTATTTATTCTATTAATTACATTCTTCTATTGAGCCTACCCCCTGAGTTTATTTCAGCTGTTATATTATTCCATTTCAAGTTTTTCATTTGGTTATTCTTTATATCTTCTATATCTTTGCTGAAACTTTCAGTTTACTCACTTCAAAAAAAGTGTTCGTAATTTCTTGTTGAAGCATTTTTATGATGGATACTTTAAAATCCTTGCCAGATAATTCTTACATCTGTATTATCTTGGTGTTAGCGTCTGTTGTCTCTTCTCCTTTCCAGTTCTTAGTATGATGAGTGATTTTCTATTGTATCCTAGACATTTTTGGTATTATGTTATCAGACACTAAATCTTATTTAAATCTATTTTATCAGGCCTCCATAATAACCAGGCCAGTGGAGAAGAGGGGCACTGACATTTTACCACCAGTTGCAGAATTCTTAGGTTTCCTGTGCTAGTTCTGTTGCCTCTCCAGGAAGATAGTTTTGTTGTCTCCCTGAGAAGGGGAAGGGGTTACTTATTACCTTCCTTACTACTTGTTGCAGTGAAAATACTCACCTTGTTACCTCCCTGATAGCAGAGGGAGTGTTGGCAGTAAGGGATACCACATTATAGATGGGCTATAACAGGGGTGTCAAACTCATTTTCACCGGGGCCACATCAGCCTTGCAGTTTCTTTCAAAGGGCCAAATGTAATTTTAGGACTGTATAAATGTAACTACTCCTTAACTAGGGGCAAGGAGCTCTACATTTGACCCTTTGAAGGCAACCACAAGGCTGATGTGGCTGGCCCCTGGTGGAAATGAGTTTGACACCCCTAGCCTATAGTGACAGTCCAGGCTCTCTGTCTAGTCACTGCTGGTACCACATTGAACAGGAGGTATACCTTGTTATTACTGAGTGAAAGTGGATGTCAAGGCCTCTCAGGTGATATCCACTGATACCACAGCAATCACTCTTTTTAAATAAAACATTTTAAACATCTTTTTTGAAATATAATTCCCACACCATATAATTTATCCATTTAAAGTATATAATTCAGTGGATTTTAGTATATTTACAGAGTTGCATAACCATTACCACAGTCTAAATGTAGAACCTTTTCATCACCCCAGAAAGAAATCCCCTTACCCCATTAGCCATTATTCCCCAATCCTCCTACTCCCAGCCCCTGCCAACCACTAATCTAATTTCTGTCTCTATGGATTTGCCTATTCTGGATATTCATATTAATGGAATCACAATATACAGCATTTTGTGTCTGGCTTCTTTCACTTAGCATAACATTTTCAAGACTCATTCATGTTTTAGCATTTATTAATACCTCATGTTTTTATGACTGAATGATATTCTGTTGTATGGAAATATCACATTTCGTTTATCCATTCATTAGTTATGAACAATTGGGTTACCTCCATTTTTATAGTATTATAAATAATGCTGCTTTGAATTCATAGCAACAGCTATGAACATTCATGTACAAAATTTTATGTGGTCATGTTTTCAGTCGTCTTGAGTATACATACACCTAGGTGTAGAATATGGTAACTTTATTTAACCATTTGAGGGAATACCAGATTTTTTCCAAGGAGGCCTTATCAGTTTACACTCCCACCAGCAGTGTATGAGGGTGTTTGAAATTTGTTATTGCTGTGGGCACCAGAAACTTTGAATTCCTCTAGTGATCTTGGCTTAGAGTCTTCCCTTTGTGCTTGTCCTCAGAAAGATTGTCTTTTGCAGCTCTTCTGGCTGTAAACCACTCTTACTATCACTGGAGGCATTAGCATGGTGGTATAGGGCATGGAGGAAAGACAGTGTTCTCTAATATTCTGATTATGTCTTAGTCTGTGGATGTCATAGTGGTCCTGAGTCAGGGGGAGGGGATGGGGAAGGCGAACTTAAGGGGTAGGGTTTTTTTTTTTTTTGCTACTGCCCCATTTTCCCCTGTCTACCTGCAGCAAGTATTTTCTGGTGTTCTCAGTATATGTCCTTGAAGTTCTTCCTGTAGATTAAGTCTTTCTTCCCCCTTAGATAACACAGGGAGGCTGAGACTGGGTACTATTCCCTTCCCCTAGCACTAATCAAATTATACCAGTGCACTCATTTGATATCCTTCCCCTGAAGATGAAGCTATTTGTTCAGTAAAGGAGGAAGAACACTGAACACCAGGGGCCCAGACAGCACCACTGTGGGGATCTTTTCTCCAGGTTTTCTCCATCTTCTCTATGAGAGCTGAGTTGGATGGCTAGAAAATAAGCTTACAAGAAGGTGGGAACCCCCTATGAGTACAGCACTCAGGAACTTCATACTCTCATAGTAGTCCCCTCCTAGCCCCAGCAAGTCATCAGAATTTCTAGTTTAATGTTCCTACTGTGGCTTCTGCCCCAGGTAAGGAAATGCTCCTGTCCTGTGTTCCCCTGCAGGCATGCCTGTCTCTCTTTGGCCATTTGTCCTATGACTCATTTCTCTAAAGGATTCACTAAAAAATTGTTAATTTGCTGCCTTTCCTGCCTTTTTCTTTTTGTAAGGATGGGAGTTCCTTCTTTCTGACCCTCTACAGGTCCAAAATGAAACCTTATCGTTTTACTGGGAGTTAGTCACTGAAATGCAATATAAATGATCTTTTTTTTTTTTTTTTTTTGCTGAGCCTTAATTGGCTACATTAATAGGTACATATTGTCTTTGATGTTTAATGCTTTGTGTGAGATTCCTCCACATGCTTCCCCCTGATTTATCTTCTAGAGAAGAGTTTCCTAGGGGTCTGTGAATCCTGTGTAAGGTTCAGGAACTTCTGAAAATTGTATACAGACTTTTAAGGATACATTTTTATCTGTATTTTTTGAACCAGTAAACTTCATCTGATTTCTCAGAAAGGCCCGCGCTCTTAAAGATGTTTTTAAAAAGCCAATTGCCCTTTAAAAAGCATGTAGTGTACTAGACGAGCAATTTGAATTTATTAAAAAGTCTTTCATTCTTTCTCAGAAGCCAGGATATTTTCACCTATTAGTCTGACTGGTCTATAAAACACATCAGCCTGTCTTAAAGAATTGAATGCATATATCATCTGTAGGCCTAGAGTCTCTTTTATTATGCCCAAGACTTTCATAGCAACAGAGTGAAAGCTCATATATCTTAACTCAGCAGAGACACTGCAATACCCTCAGATAGAGCCTGTTTACATCACTTTTATCTGCATTTCTAACAAGCTTGATTATTTTTGTTTTCTGGCCCACAGTAGATAAAAAGCACTAAGCTTGCAAATGCACACTTATTGCGCAAAAAGGGATGTTGAAGGATAGGAGAAAAACTTGCAAAGCAAGCCTCATGTATCATATCTTGTGTGAAAAATTCCCAGATCTTCAAGTCAAACGCAATTGCTGCTGCTTCTCCATTACCAGGCTGCATACACCTCTGTTTGGTATGGGGTAAGAATAATAATCAAACCTACCTAAGCAGCCCCAAAGTACATTGCTTTATAGCAATTAATGTTCCAGTTAATGGCAGCCCATAGCCATTAAAAATGTCCCATTTGTTTTTTATAAGAAACTTAAGAATTATTTAAAACTATTTGAAAATTATGTCTATGAAAAATATCTGTGTGATTTTTAAAGTTTTAAACTTAGAAATTATATAAGCTTTGCTTCATTGGAGAAATCAAGGTATGACACAATGTCTTGACAATACTGGATACCTTTCTTATGATGTAAAAACAAGCTTGTATTCTTTTCTAGGTTCTCTCTGTTCTAAGTAGATGATTCTTCTAGATAACCTGAAAATCTCATCTTGCCTTAGGATTGTATAATTCTAAGAACATCGCTTACAGTTAACTCTCTTTACTTAAATATAGATGCCATGTTTGCAGCTGTTTTTTTTTTTGTGTGTGTGTGTGTGCTTTGGGGATGACACATCTGTTTGTGGTGAGTTAGGTATAGTTTCAGATTTAAGTGACTATGAATCAAAACTGAGCAATCTCTTTCTGCTTCATTCACATGAACCAGACAGTCTTCCCCTTTGTGTCATACAGGAAGTAAATGTTTGGCTTTTCTTCTTAAAAATGTCACAGAAATGTTCAGACTAGCTATGCTTTAAGAAACTGCCCACTGAGAGAGATGTTAATGAGAGCAGTAAAAGCCAGAGCTGTCCATGAAGGGCATTTTCATTTTGTGGCTCTAACAGGTTAAGCATTGATATTCTAATTGAATTCATAGTGAGGCCTCCTTTGTTTCTGTAAGCATCTGAGAGGCCAAGATGTGCATGCACCGTTGGACTTGGCATAGCTTCTGGGCTGTATGTTAGCCTGTGAATCCCCTCTTTGACCATAAATGAGCAGATCTCTGGTAAGTATAAAGTCTTTTTGTTTCAGGAACTTTTGGGGAAACTACCAGTGCATATAAAATAGGCACACAATTGAGAGTATGTAAAACTTCTCAACTTCATTACCTAGGTCAGTATCAATATCCAGATCCATCATTCATAATCTTTAATTTAGTAACAAATGGCCATGTTTTATTTTGTGAAGCTTCTGCATTACTTCATCGCCTATGAAATGTTGGTTAAAGTTCTTGATGGAGCTCTTGCTTGGAAACCCTGTCTTCAGGAGCCAAGCCACACATGTGTTAGTGAGCCATAAACTCACATCTTCTTTACTCCATCAACATTTAGTTTATGGACTAGACAGGAGAACTCAGCTAAATACATTTTTCTGCTTTTAGTTGTAAAGCTGAGACTATGATGATGATAAAGTTAACTGCAGTTAGAATTTATTTAGCACTTACCACAAGCCCAGTACCATGCTAAGCCATTTACGTAAATTCACACATTTAATCCTTACCAACAACAACTCTGAGGTCATTGTGACTATTATCCCCATTTTTACAGATGAATAAACATACAGAGACTTTAGATAACTTGCCCCAAATTATTAATTGGTGAAACCATTAGATGAATCAAGGTAGTCTGTCCTGGACCTATTTTCCATTCTTTAATAAAGATTTTTAATTTCATTTTCAGCTATACTAAAACATCTACCTGGTTCAAACATCAAACAGTGGAACAAAATACATTCAGAGAGATCAGCATTTGTCTCTCTCTCTCTCTCTTCCCTATTTTCCTTCTCCCCAAATTACCTGTTTCAAAAAAAAGTTTTAAGTTTATCCTTTTCTAGTTTCTTTATGAAAATAATACACGAATATGTATGTATGTGTGTGCCACTGTATATATATAAAACTCACATCTCTAGCCAGGATACACTATAGCTATTTTATTTGTCTATATTTATTTTACAAACCTAAAAAATGTCTTTTCTTATCAGAAGCAGATTCATGAGACCAGTCTGGTAAATAGAGGGTGTGACAAAAGTAGGTTGGTAGTTGTGAGTATGCAAAACACAGAGTTTGTTCTTGTATTATTATTTATTAACTGTTATATTATTTTCCATATGAGCAACTGTAAATCTGCTTTTCCCCACCCTGTATATTTCATATTGCTTTGAAGATATCTGCCTGAGTACTGAACTTACATTCCTGTCCCCTGTTTAACATTTTATGTTCTGCATCATGCTTGAGATGTTTGCCTTCTGTAGCAAGATAAGGCAGATGCCTGCATTCTGCCTTGAGTAAAAATGCTTCTCTAGAAACATTAGATCTGATGCTGTTTAATCTGGCTAGCTTTTAAAAATTGAAATCAGGCTTATTATATAAACCTGCTTTTTTCTCTAAATGCAGAAGGGAAGATTTTAATAATCATTGTATTTAGTCTTCATTTGCTTAAGAAAAATAGATTTGAGTTGATTGGTGTTTTTATAGTCCAAGGTTTCTCAGACTTCACAGAATTACCTGTTCCTGGAGGTTTGGTGTTTCTGGAGCCATGGACAGGGGCCAGATTTCATTGGCTTCTGCTTTTATATCTTTTCATCTAGAGTCTTCAAGTTACTCTTCTGTTTGGTAATTTTGTGTATTAGTTTCCTAGGACTACTGTGACAAATTACCAGAAACTGGAGGGCTTAAAACAAGAAGAAATTATTTTTCACAGTACTGGAGGCCAGAAGTCCAAAATCAGCTAGGCTGCACTCCCTCCAGAGATTTTAGGAGAAATTCTGTTTTTTTTCCTCTTCCAGGTCCTGGTAACTCAGCATTTATTGACTTGTAAATCAGTGAGTCATTCCAATATCTGCTCCATGATCACATGGCGTCCTACTCTTCTGCCTCAACTCTTTCTCTGCCTTTCTCTTGACAGGTATCTCTTAAAGATACCTGTCATTGGATTTTGGGCCCACCCAGATATTCCAGGATGATCTCTCCGTCTCAGAAATCCATAAATTATTTACGTCTGTAAAGATCCATTTATGGGTTCCATAAATTAGAATGTAGACATATCTTTTTGGGAGCCACCATTCAACCCACTGCAATATATTTCCAGGTTATTTAGGAAACTATACAGGACAGATTTTCATTAGCAGTTATATCACATATGAAGACATGGCTAATGCTGTGTGATTAGATGCTGTGGCATTATTAACCCTAAAGCATGATTTTGCAATCAATTTATATTATAAAGTATATCACATAGAAAATAATGAAATATTTTAGGAGGTTGAAAAACACTTGGCTTTAGTATTCTTTACAGATCTAAGGTAGGATTTCCCACACTGTCTTTTCCAAAGACAACAGTTTAGTACAATTGTAAATTGCCACAGCCACTTAACCACTGGCTCATTAAAGGCACTCAAGTAATTTATAGAAATGAATCACAGTGTTCAGCAAAATGGCAATTCCATTTCTTGGACTAGCCACCCAGAACACTGAGCTCTGTGCAAAACATGTTAAATGGATATGTCTATGATCCTCTCTTACCCCATTATACAAAGTATTTCAGTAGATAAATAAATGAGGGGGAGAAAGGATAGATCTTTATTACAGAGGAATTCAAATAAATACAGGGCTGATATCTACCAGTGGATACTAAAAATTAGCCCATGACAGTTTGAGAAGAAATAGGATGTTTTTATAATCTCAAAGTATCACCTCTAAGCTATTGATTAATTACAAAGGGAAATATAGTAACCTAACAGTGGAAAAAAGCAGCAAGACCCTACATTAACCAAGTGATCAAGTTTAACATCACCACTAATAAGACATTGGCATCATATATCCCTGGTATAATGGAATGAGAAGGGCATGGCATCATTTCTGCGTATTCTTGCCAAAAAAAAATAGTAACATTAATCATGAGAAAAATATCGCACAAATCCCACTTGTAGGGACATTCTTTCAAAAGCATGACCAGTATTCTTCAGAAGTATCAAGGTCTGGAAAGACAGAGAAACTGTCACAAGTTAGAGGATACTGAGGACACATGACAACTAATTGCGATGTGGGATCCTGGATTTAATCCTGGAACAAAAGAACATTAGGAGGGAAATTAGTAAAATTTGCATAAGGTCTGAAGATTAATTATTAGTATTGTAGCAATGTTATTTTTCTGGCTTAGGTAAGTGTACACTGGTTATGTATAATGTTAACATGAGAAGAAATTATGTGAAGGGTATATGGGAGCTCAGTACTTTTTTCGTAACTTTGACTAAGCCATCAAAAATAAGATAATGGCTAAATAAACAATTATAAGTTATCAGAGGATACTTCTTGCTTAATTTGAAGAGTTAAGGATTATTTGTTTTATACAAACTGTTTAAAAGTAACCTGTATTGTTTATTTAAATTCAAGGAGCCCAAGAAAATAATTCAAAAGGACTCCTTTACTATTTATTAAATGCAGAGTAAGCTAGCCTCTTTGTCGATACTTCAAACCCCTTCCAAATAGGAGTTAATCTAGCCATTTAAGAAGTTAGAAATGTCTCTCTTGTTGAAGTATAGAGTTGGTGGGGACGGTCTTTTTAAAATAACATTAAATGGTTTTAGTTCCTTCATGATGTGTGCAATGTCTTCCTAGGTATATCGGAAGGACCTCATCAGTGCCATGAAACTTTCAGATTCTCACCACATTAATCCTGACAGTTATTACCTCTTTACGGATACATGGAAAGAAGAATGGGAAAAGGGAGTTCAGGTACCAGCCAGTCCAGACACTCTTCCACAGCCTTCCCTCAGGTATTTGTATGCTTGCACTTTTGACTTGGGGAATGAATGTTCTTATGGTTATCCGTGTGCTGCTTGGGGAGAGACTTTGAGTGGTTAACTTTACATTTATAGTGCAAAGTCACATACCATGTTCACTTCACTCAGACCAGTGACAGAGTATACCAGCTAGGATAGGTTAGTAGTTAAAGTCAAGCTCATTTATTTAGGGATAAAATATATGCCCATTTACAGGGTAAAACTGTTTGAGGTCCAATCGAAATGTGATAAAATTTTGGAGACCAGGATTTCCAGGTCTTACTCAACAATAGTAGCATTTATTAGCCTTTGAAGAGAAACAGAGCATTAATTATATAACCCCACAATAATTGTGTTAATACATAACCCCATGAAAAGTCATTTCATTATAACAGGGAACTTACAGTAATAGCATCTATAAGTAGTAAACCAAAATATTTAGAGTTCGTAAAATGCATAAACACAAATTAAAGGGAATAACTGTAATAAGTGGGTTGACTATAAGCTCATAACCTCCATTTGCAAAGACTTGAGAAGAAAGATTAAGTAGAAGAGGATTTTGGTTTTGTGGGTAGGGGAGAGGACTTTTCTGCCAGAGGAAGTAGTAAGTTTTAGCTTCTCAAGAGCAATGACTGATTTTGGAAGCCATTTTGTCTTACAGGTCTTTGTGTTCCCAGTGCGTTACAAAGGCTGATGTGAAATAAAATGCTTGGTAGAAGTTTGAGTGAGTAAATGAGTGAGTGAAGGACAGAAGGGAAGGAAAGGGATAGCAACAGATAAAGGGTGGGACCTCTTGGTTACTATGAGAAAGTATACATCTCATTGTACATCTATGTATTTCTAGTACATATTAGGTTCTTAAAGGGCAGAGATTACATTCTTGAATTCTCCATCCCTAGCACCAGGTTCATAGGTCCTAGTCATTTTCCAGAAGAAATACTTGTTGAATCACTTCTCCCATGCGAGTACTAACCAGGCCCAACCCTGCTCAGCTTCCGAGGTCAGACGAGATCAGGCACACTCAGGGTGGTATGGCCATAGACTTGAATCACTTCTAAGATCCAGAGTCTCATAGTCTCTTGGGTATACAAGGTCTGTCCAGAAGAATTCCAGCCATTATTAATATAATGAGAACAGTTTATATGACACTGATATAACCTGGCAGCCAAGGCAAATAACCTGGAATGTGAATGTGTGAACAATGACAACTTCACTGTACTAGTCAGTGGGGGCAGTAGATGCCATTGAGTGAGCATGTGTACTCTGTGACCATTACATTCAAAATGACTGAGCAAGTAGAGCAACGAATCTGCCTCAAATTTTGTGTTAAGCTTGAATATTACCTCCGTGGAAACTATTTGGATGATTCAGAAGGCTGCAGCTACAGGCAACTGGTGATTTTCAGCTTCATCGCAATAATGCACCCACTCATGCATCATGTCTCATGCAGAGCTTTTTGTTGAAACATCAAATCACCCAGGTGACTCAGTACCCCCACAGCCCAGATGTGGTGCCCTGTGACTTTTGGTTTTTCCCAAAACTAAAATCACCTTTGAAAGGGAAGAGATTTCAGAATGTCTATGAGATTCAGGCAAATAGGATGGGACCACTGATGTTGATTCCAACAAAGGATTTTGCAGAGTATTTTGAACAGTGAAAGAGATGCTGGGAGAATTGTGTGAGGTCCCAAGGGTACTTACTTTGAAGGGAACTGAGGCATCATTGTCCTATGTACAATGTTTCTTGTCTCTTGTATCTTCTTCAAGAAATGTCTCTTTTTCATACTACATGGCTGGATACTTTCTGGACAGACCCCATCCTAGTAGAAGTACCACCGTATCCTTACCATTCTGAGGAACTGTCAAGCTGTTTTACACAGCATCTGCAATGTTTTAGATTCCTGCCAGCCATGTATGAGGGTTCCATTTTCTTCATGTCACCAACACTTATTATTGTCTATCTTTTATTAATGCCATCCTAAGAGTATTAAGTATATCTCAATGCAGTTTTTATTTTAATTTGCCTGATAGCTAATGATACTGAGCATCCATTCTTCATATGCTTGTTAGTCATTTGCATATTCTCTTTGGAAGAGAGGTTTTATACTTTATTACGAAAAGAAGAATCATATATATGGTCCAAAAATACAAGATCATTTTTTTTTCTCTTCCTGTGAAACACTACTGTTCAAACAATCAAAGTGAATCATCAATTTTTTGGTGTACAGGATGACACTCCAACCAACTGAACCAAGCAGCCAGAGCTGGAATGTCCCATTTTTATATAGTGCATCCCTGCATACTTATATGTAAGGTGGGACAAAAATAGGTTTACAGTTGTTCATATGGAAAATAATAAATAATATAAGAATAAACTTTCACATACTCACAACTGGAAAGCTACTTTTGCTCCACCCTGTATACCTTTGGACAAATTATTCAGATCCTTTCCCCATTTTAAAATGTGGGCTATTTGTCTTTTTATTGTTGAGTTATAAATTTTCTTTACATATTCTGGATACAAGTTTCTTATTTGCAATTATTTTCTTCCATTCTATGGATTGTCTTTTCACTGTCTTGGTGGTGTCCTTTGAGGCACAAGTTTTTAGTTTTGATGTTCAGTTTATCTATTTTTTCTTTGATTACTTGTCTTTTTGGTGTCAGATATAAAAAAATCATTGTCTATCCCTGGCCAGTATTGCTCAGCTGGTTGGAACATTGTCCTGTAACCAAAAGTTGCTGGTTTGATTCTTGGTCAGAGCACGTACCCAGGTTGTGGGTTCAGTCTCCAGTCAGGGCACATAGGAAAAGGCAACTAGTCAGTGTTTCTCTCTCACATCGATGTTTCTTTCTCTCTCTCTCTCTTCCTCCCACCTTCCCCCTCACTCTCTCTTCCTCTTTCCCTTCCTCTCTCTCTAAAATCAATGAAAAATGTCCTCAGAGGATTAACAAATGTAATTTAAAAAAAGAAAAAAGAATTTTATAGTTGTATCTCTTACATTTGGATCTTTGATCCATTTGAGCTATTTTTTTGTGTGTGATATTAGGAGTACAGCTTCATTCTTTTGCATGTGGATATCAGGTATCTCATCTTCATTTGTTGAGCAGCTTACTTTTTGAAAGTTGTTAGACATTACTCACCACTTGGTTCCATGAGTCCCTTATAAACCAGGCTGCTATGGAAGAAAACGTAGTTCTTGAATCAAGAAATCCTAGTTCTTTTTTAAAAAATCTCTTCTTTCGCCCTGGCTGATGTAGCTCAGTGGATTGAGCGCTGGCCTGGGAACCAAATGATCATGGTTCGGTTCCCAGTCAGGGCACATGCCTGGATTGCAGGCCAGTACCCAGCAGGGGATGCATGAGAGGCAACCATACATTGATATTTCTCTCCCTCTCTCCTTCCCTTCCCCTCTAAAGATAAATAAATAAATTATTTTAAAAAATCTCTTTTTTCTACCTAGGTAACTTTTTTAAGCTTTTCCAATTTCAAACTGATATGCTAACTTCTCTACTTTATGTTTCACTCTGTCCAAATATGTCACTTTTTTCCTACACTATATAAAAAAACACCATTTACATATCCTTTTATTGGTTAAATTTTATAACTTCTTATGTTAGTGGGGTTTTTTTATTGTTGTTCAGGTACAGTTTTATGCCTTTTCCCCCACCCCAACCCAACCCCCTAGCCCTCCCCACCTCCCTCCCATTTCCACCCCTCCCCCCCACCATTATTGTCCATATATCCTTTATAATTGTTCCTGCCCTTTGCAACAGCATGGATGGAACTGGAAAGTATTATGTTAAGCAAAATAAGTGGGGTTTTTTTTGTATGTCTTTGTTCTTGTTTTTATAGATTACAAATCTCCTAGAAATTAAGAAGCTGTCTGGTAACCATTTGGTTATTTATACTACTGAGAGAATAGTTAAAAGTCTTTTTTTGAAATTAAAAGATAGAAATTTAAAAATTAAATGCTTTGGGGCATTTGAGATCTTTTCCCCTGGCATATGTCATCAGTTTGGCTCAAATGAACTCTTATCTTTAAATAAAATAAAATAAAATGAAATAAATTTTAAAGGATAGCTTGCCCTGACTGGTGTGGTTCAGTACATGGGACATCATCATGCAAACCAAAAGGTCACTGGCTCAATTCCAGGTCAGGGCACATGCCTGGGTTGCCAACCAAGTTCCCAGTTGGCATGCAAGAGGCAGTCAGTCGATGTTACTCTTGCACATGGATGTTTCTCTCCCTCCCTTCCCCTCTATCTAAAAATAAACAAATAAAAAATTTAAAAAGATAGCTTTATTCTCAAAGCCACAAATTAAAGTGTTTTCTTCTAACATAACTGCCAGATCTAAACAAATGTAAATGTTGTATAGTAAACCCTTGCAATGATTGTTTTTAGATTTAAAACCAGTATCTTCAGTGATCATGTGTTACCATTATATAAAGAAGACATGTTAGTTAATAATTATTCAGTTAGCTCTGAGTGGTATGGCTCAATGGGTTGAGTGTTGTCCTGCAAACCAAAAGGTCACTGGCTTGATTCCAGGTCAGGACATATGCCTGGGTTGCTCGCCAGGTCCCTGGTTGTGGATGTGCGAGAGGCACCTGATCAATGTTTCGCTCACACATCAATGTTTATCTCCCTTTCTTTCTCCCTCTGTTCCCCTCTCTCTAAAAATAAATGAAGTCTTTTTAAAAATCATGATTCAATTTTAAAATTCTTCCTGCCTTCCAAATTTAAAAAAAAATATGAATCAGTGTGCATTGAAAGTGTGAAGACATTTCTTAATTCTGTGCTAAAGGTTATTAAAAACCTTTCTGCATTAAAACAGAATGGTATTGCAGTTTATAATAGCATGTGAAAACTGTCAGAATGTAAAAACAAAAATCTTTTAATCCATTATTTTGGGTTGGCTCCTCCTCGTCAGTTTGTTAAAATCAAAATCTAATTGGTTACTTATTTTCTACTGATAGAAATCCCACTTCGCTGGAGTAAGTATTCTAAGTATAAATCTGATAGAGAAATTTAAGAATGAATCTAATGTAATACAGTAGTTAAAGTATATGAAAAATATTGGGAAACAATTATTTACCATTATGTATTAGTCAAAATAGGCCAATTGCTATAACAAGCATCCCCAATGGTCTCAGCATCTTAACACAATGAAGATTTTATTTCTTGTACGTGTCTCCACCCAATGTGGGTTTGGGATGTGGATCGCCGCTACCCCCATGTAGTCATTCAGGGACTTGGGCTTTTGTTATGAGTGGCTCCTCTATCTGCTAGGTACTTTTCCACTCCCTTTTCCACCCCTAAACTTCTAAATCCAGTCTTTAGGAAAAGAAACAGTGTGGAGGGTTATGCACATAGATCTGGGGGAGGAGGAGTCTAAGCTTTGAAGTGACTTATCCACCCATATGCCATGAGCCAGAACTCACTTCACATGGCCTGCAAAAGAGGCTGAAGAATACAATCTTGCTGTGTGCCTAGATGAAAAAGGAAACGGGGTTTGGTACACACATAGCATTTCTCTGCTACTGTTTGATAATGGAATTATAAACTCAAAGCTATGTGAGGATAGGAACCTTATTGATTTTATTTACCACTGTAACAGTGATGGTAGTTGATGCTGTGATCTGCACTCCCTGCATTCCCATATTGTCTTAGGACCTCTTCATGTGGTCTCTCAGCTGGTTAGTCTGGCTTGTTACATGGCAGCTCTGGGCTCCAAGAGTGAGCCCATTAATCAGTCAATTAGGGAAACTTAAATATTACTTAATCCACAAGACTGTCAAAACACTTCAGAATATGATTTCCTAATTGGCTTGCAGAAGTAATTTTGGACATATGTAAGTTAATTGACCTTATCCTTGGGTGCTAGAATTACTCCATTGTTGCTATAATAACTGAAAAAAGAGTGGGAAAGATGCAATGTAGCAGGTGGAGCAAATCCTTTCAGAATCTTTGTCCTGTCTTTCAGACTACATTTTTAAAATACTGTTCTAGTGTTCTTTCTGCAGTTCTCTTGTCTGAAAGTATAGTGTAGTGTACGTATGTGGTGACTGAGATGATAGAGTACAGAGAATTACAGAGCCACCTTGCCCTGTAAGTTACAGCTACTTAGGTAAGTCTGTTTATACCACAAGAGATTTTTTTAAAATAAGTTCAACAAATAAAAATGATGTTGACCCCATTACATGTTTTTAGGTAGGCTGGATGATTTTGATGCTAGTCAGTAACAAAGAAGCTTCAGATAGATTTTTTAGGTTTTCATTTGTTTATTTAAATTAATATCTATTGCAATAAGATTCCAGTGCAAGGAAGACAGTGCTTTATGTTTGGTTGAAAGGAAGTATGTATTATAAGTTCTATGACACACAAGTAGCTAATGCTGTATTTACCAAGTATGTGTTTGTATGTTTTTAAAATTATAGATGAATTATTGTCTTATAGTAAAAAGAAAATCAGAATTTCAGAATACAAATGTATGGTATATATGCTCATACACGTGTGTGTATGTAAATGGAACATTCTTGACTTTTTTCACTTAACAGTATATCATCATATACTTATGAGTCATTAACGATAACAAAAGAGGACTGATTAGATTTTTCAGATAAGCCACTATTTCTCCTTGGGATGTAAAAGTGGAACTGACTGGGCTATGGACAGCAGCACTTTCTTCACTAAACTCCAGACTCAAAATATATAACCACCAGTTCAACGTTTCCACATGGATGTGCAGTAGACATCTCAGACTTAAAATACCCACAACTGAAGGGCTGATCTTCTTTCCCAAATGCATTCTACCTGTATGGTAGATCTGTTCTTATGGTAGATCTGTTCTTTCTGTTGTAACTCTGCTTTCTCAGTCTTTCAGGTCAAAATTCTTAGAGTCATCTTTGATTCTTTGTTGCCTGATACCCCATATTCAACATTAAAAGATATCCTCTTGGTTTCACTTCCAAAAGATAATTTGGGTTTTGTATAGTAAGTCAAAGTAAGAACAGCCCCCTAGTGATAAATGGAGCACAAGCCTGCCTGCCTCCCACTGCACTGCTGTATTTCCTCATCAAGCCTCTCTCACCTCCCCCTTACTCTTCTTGCCCCATTCTTCCCACAGCTCCTTTTTCTCATTCCATTCTAGGCAGACGCAGTCTACCATTCTTGCTTTCAATTATGAGAATCAGTACATAGCACAGTGTACAGAGCAGTTTCATACACACATTTACCTTATTTAAAGTTTAAAGCAGTCCTTTGGCAGTTTTTCCAGTACTATTGCTGTATAAATTGTTTTTCCAGTTACTGTTGCCCCCAGACTTAGCAGCATCAAGCAATTATGTTATCATATTCATGGATTCTGTGGGTTGGGAACTCAGACAGGGCACAGTGGGGATGGCTTATCTCTGCTCTACAATGTCTATGACCTCATCTTAAGAAGATTTGAAGTTTGGGAGTGACTCAGCAGTTGAGGGCTAGAATCATCTACAGGCTTATTCACTAACATATCTGTCACCTGGGCTAGAGTGATGGAAAGATTGCATGCGGCCTCTCCATGTGGTTTGGCTTCCTCACAGCATGACAACCTCAGCATAGGAAAACTTTTTACAGGCCTCAGGCACAGGGCTCTACATGCATGTGTCCTAGCAGGCAAGGTGAAAGCTTATTCCCTTTTACGACCCAGCCTTGCAATTCTCATAGCATCATTTCTGCCATATTCTGTTGGTGAAAACAGTCTCAAGCCCTTTCTGATTCAAGAGGAGTGACAAATAGAATTTACCACTTGATGCAGGAGTGGCAAAGTCACATTGTAGAACAGCATGTGGGATTTTGAAAATATCTGTCACAGAGGTTGTAATTGTCCTGTTTTATAGATGAGGCATGAAGTCTGGTAGAAAAACAGTCAGCCCAGAGTTGCAAGATTAACAAGGGGCATCTTGGGAAACTAATCCTAGAGATACTACTGCAAGGGGCTCCTATTTAGTTAGCTTTTAAGACATTTATTTCCAGCCTTTTAAAAATCCATGGTGTTATGGTATTTGTGCAATATCTGTGCTGTTCACAAGTGATTCTAATTTGCTCATTAGGAAATGAAGCATAGTCTCTTAAGTACCAAATATTTATATCAACTAAAGCCACAGTGAGATCTCACTATGCATAAGACACTCACCAGAAGAGGCCATACATCAGGTTAAAGTGATCTCAGCTTTCTTTTATTGCCTCCTCAGTATCACAGCAGTGTTCATGTAGGCCTGAGGTAGCAGGTAGCTGGTCTATCCTGAGGAGCAGCAGGTGGATAGACCTTCTTCCTATGGGGCTAAGCATGTGTGGTTGCATGCCCTTTCACCAAAGTTCAGTCATCCAGAAAGTTACTAAGCATCCAAATAGAAAGCTTCACTTACTACATCATTCTGACAAAATTGCTCATACCTCTAGGCTTCTGAGCTTTTGCTGATTTGCAGTGGTCTGGTGACCATTCAAAGAGTGTCTCTAGAACCTAGTATACAGAGAGAAGAAAATCACCCAGAGATAATTTTCAGATTTCTTCCAGCTGTAGCAATGTTATATGTACTTGATATTAAAGCTCCATTTTTAAAACTCCAAAGTAATTTTTTTCATTAATTCTTACAGACCTTCTCCTCTATAATTATAAATACAAGAATTTCTTCTTGTGACTGTATATTAACTTTACTTTTTTACCCATGCATTTCATTGCCTTAGGTGTTCCTGTTTCAGTCTGTGATCTTTTTATTGTCATAGACTCAGTCCTGAGATTCAGACCTTTTTAGTTTCGTATGAAAATACACATATGAAAAAAATGAAATGACATCATTATCATCATTACTATAAATTTTTCATTGAAGTATAATATATAAACAGAAAAGTAACCAAAATGTAACTGTATAAGTCAGTGAATTTTCTTGAATTAAATATACTCATTTAACTGCCACCCAGATCAAGAAATAGAGGATTACCAATACCCTAGAATCCCTCCCTCTGTTCCTGCCCACTAATGGACCTCCGTCACCATAGGTGATCATTTTGCCAGTTTTTTAACTTCATATTGTTCATCATTGTGGTTGTGAGATTCATCTGTGCTATTGCATGTAGTAGATCATTAATTTTCATTTCTGTTTCATATTCCATTCTGTGAATGTACCGTATATTATTTATCCATGATATGTGAGTTGCTTCCAGTTTTCAGCTATTATGAAAAATGCTAATATGGACATTTTTATTCATCTTTTAGTAGACATATGTGTGCTAAAGTACATTTCTAGGAATAGGTTTGCTAGCTCATCAGCTGCCAAATAGTTTGCTGAAGTGGTTGTCCCAATTCACTCACACTCCTGCCAGCAGTGTATGAGAGGTCTGCTCTACTTCCTTATGAAGACTTAGTATTGTTAATATTTGGTCAGTCTTCAAGTTCAGTCATTCTGGTAGATAATAGTCATTGAATTTCATTGTGCATTTCTGTAATAACTAATGAGGTTGAGAGACTTCTAAAAGCTTTCTTACCATCTGGATAGCTTTATTTGTCAAGTGTCTATTCAGGTTTTTTGCTCAGTTTTTAATGGGGTTGTCTGTCTTTTACAATTGATTTGTAGGAGTTCATTATATATAGGGAGGGGCAAAAGTAAGTTTACAGTTGTTTTTTAAAGATTTTACTTATTTACTTTTAGAGAGGGGATGGGAGGGAGAAAGAGAGGGAGAGAAACATCAAGGTGTGGTTGCCTCTCAAGTGCCCACTACTGGGGACCTGGCCCACAACCCAGGCATGTGCCTTGACTGGGAATCAAGCCAGCAACCCTTTGATTCTCAGGCTGGCACTCTATCCACTGAGCCACACCAGCCAGGGCTTATTCTTGTATTATTTATTAATCATTGTATTATTTTCCATACAAACAGCTGTAAACCTAATTTTCCCCATCCAGTATAGTTGATAAACAGAAGTTTTTCACTCTTTTCTTTATGGTTAATGGCTTGTCTTATTTAAAGTATCTTTGCCTATCCCAAGGGTATAAAGATATTTTTCTTTGTTTTCTTCTGGAAACTTAATAAACATACTAGTTTAATTTAAAAACATTTATAATCTCTCTTGTTCCACATAGAGTGCAAGGCAGTTGAGATGCATAGTTATCAAATATACTCCCTTTTAGGAAAAGATGAATCTTGAAATAATTAGATATTCTATAATTACCTCGTATACCATGCACCTAAAAAGCACAGCATATTTAGTCTCATAGTCTCTGGATAATTCATACACATGTCTTGTTCTTTCATCTGGGTTCATTTTAGTTGGAAGCAATCCTCTGACAGCAGTTCCCAAAGTTTTAGCTTCAATTAATATTTTAGGGTTCTGCTTTTTCCTCAAGTATTTGTTGCCTTTGGCTTTAAAAACTCCATATGTTAGAAAAATTAACATGTACGAATGTGTATAGTCACTAACTTTATTCAGCATATATAAATGGAATCATATGCTTTTAAAAGTACATGGTTAGGAGGAAATATTTACTCCATAAACAGATTTACAGAGCAGATTTGGTCTATGTACAAGGGAGGACCCAAAAAATGAGAATTAACTTCTGGACAGCAGGCCTCTTATAGTACAGGCTTGCCCTGGTAGGTGAGTGTTCTGGGAACCCACCTATATCAGTGTCTAGCTGGCATTGTTGTGAGAGGCCACGTTCAGCTTCAGTGAATTTTTTTGAAGATTCAACGTGTTTGCCCATTTCATGGTGGGTGGTTTACAAGTGCACCAGCCCACACTGCAGTGAGTGTTCAGCAGTTTTTGACCAAAAATGCCATGACCCCCACCCAAGCCTCATCCTCCATATTCACCCAGTCTCTCCCCAAGCAATTTTTTTTTTTGTTTCCCTGGATGAAAATCATTCTAAAAGGGAAACATTTTGCCAGTGTGGAAGAGATGAAACAAAAAACATCAGAAGTACTAAAAGGCATAAAAATTGGTGAGTTCAAAAACTGTTTTGAGCACTGGAAAAAAGTCTCAATAGGTGTATTGCATCAAATGGAGAATACTTGGAAGGTGACTGAAGTTTAAACATGTAAGAATAAATACATAATATTTTATAAATAAATTCTGGTTTGGGGGTCCCCCTCATATTATTTATATGTATTTGTATGAATATATTTATGTTTATGAATACTTCTAGTTGTATAGTAGCTCTAGAGTAGCAATTTTCAATATTTTTCATCTCATGACACACATAAACCAATTACTAATATTCTCTGGTCATACCAAAAAATATATATTTTTTGCTGATCTGACAGAAAGTGTGTTTATTCATTCACACCAGATGGCTATTCTTGTGTTGGCCATTGTAATTTTTTATTTGACAGTCTCAGAAAAAGAAGTTCATGTCCCTGATTAGTCAGGTACTGCATGTTTTAGAAATTTTTGTAGCACACCAGTGTGTTGCAGCACACCAACTGAAAATCACTGCTCTACAGTAAAGAAATTGGCTTTAGAAGCCTTCCAGAGAAACAATTTTCATTATTTTATGATGCGATATATTTTTCCTCTTTTTTAGATGGCCCACCCTGTTCTTTAAAATTGCCAGGGAATAATAATACAGATTTCCTCTTGGTTATATTTTCTGATGCATAATGCAGTGCCTAAAACATCAGTTGTAGAATAGGTCATTGATATGAGAAACTTCTATTTCTCCCCTTGCTTGCTTTCCTTGCCTTGGGCTCTTAAGTGTCTAAAAGGGTAAGGGGAAATACGGGTTTTCTCTGGCCTACTGGAGAAGTTGATGGAAGAACAGGAATCTTTCCTCCCATCATGTAGCCCTGACCCAGACTTACAGTTGCTATCATTTATGATTAGGAAGTGCCTTAAGTTTGTGTAAGTCTGTGGACTCTTGGCTTTCACTCATCTACATAAATAGTGAAGACAATAAGGAATACAACAACAACATTATTTTTATTGAACTTCCTGGGGTGACATTGGTTAATAAAATTATATACATTTCAGGTGTACAGTTCTATAATGCAGCACCTGGAGGGTATTATGCTAAGTGAAATAAGCCAGTCAAAGAAAGACAACTACCATATGATTTCACTCATGTGGAATCTAATGAATAAAATATAAACAGACTCATAGATACAAAGAACAGACTGACAGCTGCCCAAGGGGAAGGGTTTGCAGGACTGGGTGAAAAAGGTAGAGGGATTAAGCACAAAACAAAACAAAAAAAACCTCATCAGCGGTCAGTGTTCAGAGGACATAACAAAACTGAATTTGTAGAACCATTGCTTTCTGGAAAGGAATCTGCCATACTTCCCAGTTCACAGAGCAGGAGGTTTCCACAGGGTAGAGAGAGCATTCAACTCCATTGTATGGCCTGAGTGTCATTGGGCCCATGCAGTCAATACCTACAGTCTGTCATCTGTTGATTGTTATTTAGTGTCTTTCTTTTGCTTTTCTAGGATTGTAACTGAGAAGGTAAAGGAAGTTCTATTTACCCGGCCCCGGAAGTATATCCAGTCCTCTGTCCCAGAGACCACAGAGCCTGGCTATGTCAACATCAAGGAGCAGGCGGCATCTGTGTGCCGCTATGACCTAGATGACATGGACATCTTCTGGCTCCAGGAACTCAATGAAGACCTTGCAGAAATGGGTAAGTTGTTTTCTCACAAGTAAGTTGTTCCTTGACTCGACGTGTGATTTTTTTTCTTTTAAATCATCCAACCATTGAACTTGCTTTCATCTTGTGGCTTCCTTTCTTTTCTAGTCTTTTTGTTTATTTTTTCTTTGATTTTATTTTAATAAGGCATATATCGAAATGCATAAATATATTGAAATAGAGCAGTAACATTTAAATTGGACTTTTTCTTCCCTTGTTCATGGTGAGTAGCACAGATCAGGGATAGCATGTAGGTTTCACAAGGCTGTTTCCCAATTCTGAATGTGAGTGGATTATGGCTGATTGGATTTCTGGTTGAGAAGAATTCTGAAACTGGTTCCTCACTCAGCCCTGAAAAGCACTCTTGGCTTTCATCAGTGAATAGAGCCAAGGGTAGTGGCACCTCTACCATCTCATTCTAATGGAGAGAAATTCCAACTTTAGCATTAGACAGCACTACAACTGACAGGTTGGTGTGACCAGGACACCTTATACAGAACTTATAATTTTGCTGCTCAGAATACAAATGGCATGCTTGGGCAAAAAATTCCAAAAGCAGTTGTTAGCTACCTCCATTGAATTCCAGAGTTGTCATGCAATTCTCAAAAATAGAATAAAATGAAGCAAAAGCAAGCAAAAAGCTTGGGAGTGAGCATAAAAATAATTTTTAAAGATAATGTGTGCTATACAGTACCATAAAATCCTAGGCTGAGAGGAAACTCACTTTATAATATTTATACAAAACTCTTTTTGACCTGTCTTCAATCTGAGCAGTGTTTAGGTCCAAGTGGTCCTGTGGGACAGTGGGTGGTTTTTAATATGAGATACAGTGAAGGATACATTTTATTTCATTTTTGTTTGAATCACATTTGTTCATTGTTAGTACAACAAGAATCAGTGTTGCACCTTTCTTTTCTCCCCTCCCGTCTTTTTCTTTCTTTTAAGGTTGGTATCTGAATGCATGTGAACAAAAAATTAAAATTGTATTAAATCCAGTTTGGCATAATGGTAGTACTTATTCTGCCAGTAACCAATACTTACTCCTTGCTTCTTGAAACTTTTTGTTTTATGTCTTCTCTTGCTCTGCCCTCTAAGAGGAAGGGAGTTCAATTTAGGGTGGGGACCACAAAGATAGGAGAATAAAAGACTGGCAGAGAGGGAAAATCAGTGTGGGGGCATAATCAAGTAGATTGATGGCTTGACAAGTGGTGTTTGTGAACCATATAACATCCATATACATTACAGTCATTACATTGCTACCTTTGACATGACATCACCTTATAACTAGATCTCTTTGGTATTTTGCAGCTAATTCCCTTTGGATGAGTTTTTTTTAAATAAACTTTTTTTATTTAGAAATAGTTGCAGATTTACAGAAAAGTTGCACATTTAATACAGTAACCATATACCCTTCACACAGTTTCAGTTTCCCCTAACGTTAACATCTCATTTTACCATGGTACATTTGTCAAAGCTAAGAAACCAACACAGGTACATTACTATTAACAAAATTCCAGGCTTTGTTGGGATTCCATCAGAGTTTTGTTTGTCCTTGTTTTTTACTAATGGCCTTTTTCTGTTCCAGGATTCCATCCAGGATACCACACTGCAGTTAGGCATGGATGAGTTTTAAAAGAGGATTGCCTTATCTCAAGCATTCCTTTAGGATGAATGATACTGTAGTGAGGTTTCTAAGAGCTTAAAATAAACTTTTAAAAACAACAGTAAATTAAGCACATTTTTTCCTGGGATTAAGGAACTTTAAAAATTGAGCACTTGCTGCATTCCAGGCACTATCCTAAGCAATGTGTAAATATTACCTCATCTGGGCCTCACAAGAAATCAGTGAGTTTGGTATTATCCTATTTTACAGATAAGAAAACTAAGCCCTAAAGAGGATAAATAACTTGTCAAAGTTTACATGACCAATATGTGGTCAAGCTGGAATTTGAATTCAACTGCTTTTATAATCAGACACTAATACTCCTTCATTCCAGAAAAAAAAAAACGTGTAGTTTGTAAGTGGAAAAATGAAACATACTGCTTGGGTGTTTTTTTTAAATTTATAAATAGCTACAACATTAAAAAGGTAGTTTATGTGGAATTTTATCTTACTTGGGTAAATTTGTTTTGGATTACTTTAAGAATTGCTTCTGAATTTACAAGCTGTTCCAAAAAACATACATATATAATATGATCTCTCTCCCTCTCTCTCTCTCTCTCTCTCTCACACACACACACACACGCACGCATACATATATTCCTTCCAAGCAGAAAAATATTTAGTTTTTATCAGTATCTACCATATGAATCTTTATGTTGGGTTATTAAATATGGAAGACTAAGAAAAATTAAAAGGCCCTGGCTGGTGTAGCTCAGTGGATTGAGCGCGGGCCAGCAAACCAAACAACTGCGGTTCAATTCCCCATCAGGGCACATGCCTGGGTTGCAGGCCAGTTCCCAGCAGGGGATGTACGAGAAGCAACCACACATTGATATCTGTTTCCCTCTCTCCTTCCCTTCCCCTTTAAAGAGAAATAAATAAAATCTTTTTTTAAAAAAAGAAAAATTAAAAATACAGAAGGAAAAGGAATCAAGAGGCAAAAAAAAGTAACCTCAGAATTTGCAGTTAGACCTATGTAAATGCTGATAAGTTTATTTCATGTTGGAGTTTGACACTGAAAAATACTGTTGGATTTTTTTAAAGTCAAATTTGAAAAGCAAAATATTGTGTATGTATAATTACATGTACAGTACCTAGTATTTTCTTTTATGACTTAATACTTTTTTGTATGAACATGTCCTTGTACAACCATTAGATGTGCTCATTGGGACTAATTTGCTAAGACTATATTATTATTTGTATCTACATAGTTATGTTATTATAATTATTTTATTATACTATAAGTTGAAGTGTTCAAAATTACAACCCTCACTAAAAGTCCTCCCTCAGTGGGAATAAGAGAAAACACAGAGAGATTTAGGAGGAGACTGGCTAGAATTTAGACAGAAAATTTAAAGGGTCAGTAATATATCTTGTGTGAAATATATTTTTACTTCATGTGTAAAACACTAACATGTGATGCTATGTAAATGTTAGAATAGCTCTAGAAACTGATTCTTTGAAGTCTCCTCACCCCTGCACCGGGCTCACAGTAGGTAATTTGGGAATGACAGCTGACTGATGGGTTGATTGATTGTTTGTATTTCTGTGCAGGTTGTGAGCCAGTCGATGAGAATCTTATGGAAAAGACAGTAGAAGTTCTGGAACGCCAATGCCATGAAAATATGAACCATGCTATTGAGACAGAGGAAGGGCTAGGCATAGAGTATGATGAAGATGTGATCTGTGATGTGTGCCGGTCTCCAGACAGTGAAGAAGGGAATGATATGGTATTCTGTGATAAGTGTAACATCTGTGTGCATCAGGTTAGTGAGAGTGGAGACTGTCACCTCCCCACATTCAGCCTTGCTGAAGCTCAGTGATGATCTCCAGCACCCATATCAGGGTAGCAGCTTGCATTTAAGGGGTAAAATAAAGATTTGGCCTGGCTGTTCTTCAGTATTCCTTTAGAAACAATACTTATGATCCCCAAGGTGACTTAGAAAATTTACCCAAGGGGGCTAAACCCAGGTCTTTATTGTCACTTCATCCCCAGACCATTGAAATTGCCTCATTAGATACTTTTACAGTTCCCTGGGGAGTCTTGCTGCCTGCATGGGAGTCTCCTCTGCCTCAAATCCATACTGTATCATCAGATTACACCCATGGTCAGTAACCTTGGTGAGTTTACACTTCCTATGGCTGAAATCCAGACTTCTTATTCTGGCACCCAGAGCCCTCTCCCATCTCCCAAATATGCCACTTCTAGGAAACTGGGTCCACCCTACTTTTAAAGATCATAGAATCTTAGGACTATGAACTCTGTCCCACTCCTCAAATTTACAGGTAATACCAGAAATAGGAAATTACTTTACCCAAGTTCTTATACCCAATTATTTGTCATTCTTTCTACCACACTGCCTTTTTAATTAATAATGATGATGATGATGGTATCCACATTCTATTCAGTTTTTTCTTTTCTTCCGCCATAAACCCTGTGCTACAGTGAAATAAGGTGACTCAAGGGAGCACCGTATTCCTGTCACTGTGCTGTCTCCATGTTTTGGGCACCCACACATACACACAATTTAAAGTGCCTTCTCCCACTTTCAGCTGTCAAAAAAGTCTATATATCTTCCAAGATCTAGTTCAAATCTGTTCTTGAACTCCCTTACCCTAGGTGATTTTTCACTCTTCTGAACTTGTGTGGTTCATTAATTTATCTAGCAAATAGGTACACAGCACCATCCATGTACCAGGACTGTGCTGCATACTGAAGACACAAGGAGTGATGAAGAGGTGGACATGGTCCTTGCCCCCAGGGAGACCAGAGTGTGGTATAGGGACTACCAGGAAACTGCCCATTTAGCATAGTATGCCAAGTGTTTTTGTACGTAGAAGTCTGTGCTACTGTGGGAGTGTGTGGGAGGGATGTGTGTCGGGGAGCACTTCCAGGTGATGGCATCCAAGCTGAATCTTAATGGCCAGAAGGAAATGCCAGATAAAACAGCAGCACATGTTCAGGCAAAGAAGAGATATCTTCAGATGAATTAGTGAGAGTGGGCAAAGCATGTTTGAGGCAGCTATGAGAAGTTCAGAACTGTGGAGTGTGGTGGATGAAGCAGGAAAGGCATGGAGAGTGAGGGTACATAGGGATACGAGGGACACATGTGAAGGGCCTTCTCTCACAAACTAAACAACTTCAGTTTTGTCCTGTCAGCCCTGAAGGATAGAGTTTGTGTTTTAGATTATTCTGGCTACAAAATGACTAAAATGATTACATAACAGGCGACAGGGAAATCAGGGCTAAAGAGTTTATTTTAATTACCTGAGTCTCCTAAACCTAACCTTCTGTGTTAGAAGGTACTCAAAATTATTCTGTGACTAAGTGTGTCTTTTTCTTCATTTTACTTGTGTTTTGAAAATTTATCTTCACTTTACCAGTTACTATTATTTATATTATACCCTAAGATAGAAAATCTTTACCATAAAAGTATGAACTTAAGTATGTTACCATACAGGTCCACAGTCCCTTCTCTGTGATGCCAAATTTTTAGAGCTCTGAAAAACTGCGAACTTTAGCTTAAGTTTGGCATCAAAACAGATTTGGTGGCAATAATAGAAGTCACCCCATATGAGGCTATCTATAGTCTTTATCCCATTTTGTGTAGTCAGATATTTTTAGAGAAATGTTACTGTATTTGATTATATGGTACTGCCCCTGGTCTCATTGGGGAGTTAGTTAATATACCATGTATGTACTATATTACTTTCCTAAGATCTGAACAACCCTGAATTTCCTGATTTTCTCTCCTTAGGGTTTTCAGATAAATTGATTGTGGATCTATAGTATTCTTGAAGGGAATAATACAAAAGTCCTCTTTATATAGTTTCTGTATTTGTCCTTCACAGCTGGGACAAAATATTAAGGAATTATTTTCAGGTTTTTGACTAACAAAATGAAATGTGGCATAATAATTCTCCTCAAGGGTATTTTATTGTTTTGGAAACATACCCAGTAATGACTATAAATGATGCCCTTTCATCACATAGAAAAAGGTGACAGTAACATCTGACCAGGCATTACAGAATGTAAGCTGGTATGTATTAATGCTGGATGCTGTGCCATGTAAAGTTTCATATAAAAAGGATTGTTCCAAAGTGAAGATACTCACCTAAGAGCTACTTAGGTTAGAGTGCCCTCTGTTGACTGAAAAGTGACTTAAAATGATTTGGAAGATCTGGTTTACTCCTTAACAGAATCAAGAACATGTTGATATTTGTATATAATAAACATAATTTTTCTTCTTTACTGCCATCATATTATGTCAAATATTTGTTCTTCTGTACCTATAACATACTTATGGTCAGTACTTTGGAAGAGAAGTTTACATCAATAGACTTCAGATTTTAAGAGTGAACTTAAAACTTTTTCATTAAAAAATACGAAAATTTAAATCATTCCAAGTCCTTTTATATGTTCCATTGTCTGATTCTTACTCCAGGTATTCAACACTCAAGCCAATACCTAAATAATGTGACTGAAGATATATGTTCATTGTTTTTATGCCTGTCGTGTATATAATGTATAATGTTTGGCACTGAGTTTATGACCCTGAAATTATATGCAAAACATGTGTTCATACAGGCGTGCAATTTTCTCAGGAGAATCCACAGTCTTCATCATTTGTGGTCTAGAAAAAGTTGAGAACTACTGCTATTACATAAAAGCTTCTTTGATCTTAAGACCATGAGTAAGTCTGTACAAGACTTAGTAAGTGATTTTCTACCCTAGGAAATAAAGGGTATACCTAGAACCAGCCATTGGTTTTTCTTCTGTTGGTCTGTAAGAGGCTCTGCTTAAGGAAGGGAGCTCACTTTTATTTCCTAACAATCTTTCTGGATCTCAGAGGGGGAAAATAGCTTTGAAAGTTAAGAACCCTATAAAACAGTGCCCTGCTGTGGTGAGAGCAGCCTGGTTGGAGTCCAACTTCAGTTCTTGAGCTAAATTAAGCTTCGCATAGAGAACATTCCAGATAAATTGATGATAAAGGACCTACCTCCAGTGATCTTAAAATATCATTGAGGATATGAAACATAACAGCTGAAGTAGAGAAGACTATGTGATGCAGACTCGGTACCTGGTGAGGAAAACTATGATGATTAGAGGGCAGGGATCAAGAAGTGGAGCAGACACCAGGAGTTACAGTGACCCTGAGAAGTGAAGTGAAGAGCAGCAGGCTTTAAATCAAGGGCCAACAAATGTTTTCTTTGAAGGGCCAGATAGTAAATATTTTAGACTTTGAGGGCCACATGCAGTCCCTGTTACATATTTTTTAACATTTCTTTAAAAATATGAAAACTGTTCTCAGCTTGGTGGCCTTACAAAACAGGCCTTGAGTAGTTTGCCAGCTCTAGTTTAAGTGGGGATGGTGGTAAGAGCAGAAGGAATTTCTAGGGGATTTGTTGCTGTGCAATGGTATGAAAGCATTATTTTTGTAAGAGTGGGGCAGACAAATAGAGGAAGGATTTAAGGTATGATGAGGGAGGAAGAGAATTTAGAAGTGAATCAATCTAGGCATGATGTGATGAGGACTTGGATGGAACAATTGTGATGGGGATGGAGAGGAAGGTCAGAATCCAGCGGTCACTCTATAGTGATGCCTAGCAAGACCCAGGGACAGTAGATGGAGGAAAGTGGATAATATGAGTCTAGGAATTTGGATCCAGAAGCTAAGACACATGGTGGTGATATGGATATGAGAGAGTTTGGAAAAGGGACCAATTTGGGGTGCAGGGTGACATGATGGTAACTGTTGTAACTTGAATCTGAGCTGTGGGTGAACCTTCTGGGTCAGGCACAGATTTTGAAGCTGCCATAGTGAATCAGTCAGTGGTGGAGGGTGTGCTAGAGAACATGGGAAGCCAGGTGGCCCTCAGGTTTGGTCTCTTAATGGTGGGAGTAGAGCAGTTAGTGGGGAACGATGGGCAAAATTAGAAGTAGTGAAAGGGAAATCTAGAATGTGCAAACTAATCTCCCTCCTCCCCCCAGTAATTCATCTATTTATTAGTCCAACTTCATTCCATAAAGGATTTAAAGCAGCTTCCAGAACTCATTACAGAGTATTGTGATTAGTCTAATATATTCAATTCAGGATTCTTTTTCTTCAACCCAAGCAAGTAATTGCTACAATTTGCTGAGTGTTTATGCACTAGGCACTGTTATATTCTTCAAACATCAGCTCATTTGCTACTCAGAAGTTTCATTCTATTTATTTTTAATACCTTTTTCTTGATCACAGCATTGCTTGACATGTAGTTGTTCAATAACTAATTATTATTCATAACTAAGTGTGTGAATAACTAATTATAATAGTCATTGACAAAACTTTAGAAAATGGAGGCAAAAAAAAAACATGGAATTCCCAAACTCAGGTAACAGTTGGGCTAACCTTTGCATGCATTTCCTTCTAGTTTTATTCTATTGTCCTTAAAGTCGGTTCTCATTGACAAGACATGCTGACCTTAGAACAGATGCTAGAAGTTGCTTTTTTTTTTTTTTCCTAAAAATGGAGGGCACTTTTGACTTTGTCGGAGAGCAAACTTAGACCCTGGTGAGAAGGTGCTAACCATTCTCCCCTCTCCTCTTGTCTCCAGGCCTGCTATGGCATCCTCAAGGTCCCAGAAGGCAGCTGGCTCTGTCGCCCCTGTGTTGTGGGCATTCGTCCACAATGTGTATTATGTCCAAAGAAAGGTGGAGCCATGAAGTCCACCAGGGCAGGGACTAAATGGGCTCACGTCAGCTGTGCCCTGTGGATTCCAGAGGTAAGAACTCATCTAGGCCTGTGAGGTCATTTGCTCCAGAGTGCATCCATTTTCCACAACATTCAAACTGACTCAGGCTTCATGGAGATGTTTCATGCCTGCCCATGCTCCCAAGGTGATAATGCTTCCACTTGAGCTACCTCACATCCTTCTTGGATGTAGGTAATCATGTAAGCCCATGCTGATTAATTTATAGGTGGTACTACCAGTGGTATTGGATAAATATGTATGAAAAGAGAGGCACAAAAGGTCAGGGTATGAACAGCAGGTTTTTTTAAGGTAAAACTTACCTTAAAATACCAAACTTTAAGTGTAGGGTTTCATGAATTTTTACACGTGTGCATCTGTAACTATAACCCAGACCAAAAGATGTGGAACACCCCAGAAGGACCCCTCATACCCATTTTCCAGGCCCTCTTTGTGTCCCTATTACCCAAAAATGATTTCTATTACTACATTAGTTTTGTCTGTTTTCAGACTTCATATAAATAGAATGATACAGTATGCTCTTTTTTTCTGTCTGGCTAACACTCTGTGTTGTCGTATGTATCAATATTCATTCCTTTCTATTACTGAGTACTATTCCATTGTATGGTTATACCATGACTTTTTTTATCCATTCTCCTTTGATGGACATTTGAGTTGTTTCTAGTTTTAAGCTATCACAAATAAAGTAAGCAAGAGCTCTTCTCACAATTGTGATGGGTACCATTTGATTTTTGAAATTTTTTTTCAGAGCTTGGACTCAACATCTGTTTAAGATCTTTATTCAAACTCCATGCCTCATTATTTAATCTGGTTTTTCAATTTCTGATATTTCCTGATGGGTTACATGCACACAAAGTCAATTAAAAGGGGCTTCTAGACATAACTTCTCCTTACTTCTTATGGGTGCTCTTTTTTTAACCTGCTTGAACATCCCACTCACATCCTCTTTCTCAAACCCTTATCCAAGCCGACAACTTTGTTAGGCAGTTTAACTGTAGGACAAGATAGACTGCAGAATTCAGCTCATAGGGAAGCTAATGATACTATATCAATGATTCATCCTCCTTTAAAACTTAACCTGGCTTTATTCTTTTTTTAAATATATTTTATTGATTATGCTATTACAGTTCTCCCATTTTTTCCTCCTCTTTATCCCCCACCGTCTGGAACCCCTATTCCCTCCAGCATTCCCACCCTTACTTCATGTCCATGGGTCATACATATAAGTTATTTGGCTTCTCCATTTTCTATTTTTAACCTTACCCTTTCCATTTTGTACCTACCATTTATGCTTCTTATTCCCTGTACTCCCGCATTCTCCCCCTCCCCGTCCCAGCTGATAAGCCTCTATGTGATCTCCATTTCTGTGATTCCGCTCCTGTTCTAGTTGTTTGCTTAGTTTGTTTTTTTATTTTGTTTTTTAGATTCAGTTGCTGATAGTTGTGTTTGTTGTCATTTTAATGTTCATCTTTTTCTTTTTTTAATGAAAAATTATGTCTTTGTTGTGATCCCATGGTCCAAATAACAGGTTTTTCTAATCATAGTTATCTACAACTATTACATGTTTTCCCACTCAATTAAACTTTTCTTACAGAAACAAAGTTTTATTTCATTAAAATAGTCATCTTCTTTTTCTTAGATAAGTTCCTTTAACATTTCTTATAATAAGACCTTGGTGAGGATGAACTCCTTTAACTTGACCTTATCTGGGAAGTGCTTTATCTGCCTTTCCATTCTAAATGATAGCTTTGCTGGAGAGAGCAATCTTGGATGTAGGTCCTTGCTTTTCATGACTTTCATGAATACTTCTTTCCAGCCCCTTCTTGCCTGCGAGGTTTCTTTTGAGAAATCAACTGATAGTCTTATGGGCACTCCATTGTAGGTAACTGTCTCCTTTTCTCTTGCTGCTTTTAAGATTCTCTCATTATCTTTAATCTTTGGCAATTTAATTATGATGTGTCTTGGTATGTTCCTTTTTGGGTCCAACTTGTTTGGATTGTCTGAGCTTCCTGGACTTATATGTCTATTTCCTTCAACAAATTGGGGAAGTTTTCTTTCATTATTTGTTCAAATAAGTCTTCAGTTTCTTGCTCTTCTCCTTCTGGTACCCCTATGATTTGAATGTTGGAATGTTTGAAGTTATCCCAGAGGTTCCTAAGCCTTTCCTAATTTTTTTGAGTTTTGTTCTGGTTGAATGTTTATTTCTTCCTTTTGTTCTAAATTGTTGATTTGAGTCCCAGCTTCCTTCCCTTCACTGTTGGTTCCCTGTATGTTTTTCTTTATTTCACTTTGTATAGCCTTTACTTCTTTCTTCATTTTGTGGCCATACTCCATCATTTCTGTGAGCACCTGATTCCCAGTGTTTTGAATTCTGCACCTGATAGATTGGCTATCTCCTCATCACTTAGTTCTTTTTCTGGAACTTTAATATGTTCTTTCATTTGGGCCATGTTTCTTTGTCTCAGTGCACCTGTGACGTTGTAAGGGACAGAGCCTTAGGTATTTTCCAGGGCGGGGCAGCCCATCTACTGCATTATGGCTGTATGTCGGGGAAGGCTCAGAGAGGGAACAGTGCCATTTGCTCAGTTCTTGCTCTGCTTTCAGTCACTGCCCCCACTTACCATAAGCAATTGTGCCCTTCTAGGTGCTTCCTTAGTGCTGATTCCCAGGTAGGTGGGCTTGTGTACATTTTAGGACCCCATGGGCCCCTCCAATGGACTCTCTCATGAGACTGACAGTTTCTCCTGCTGCTGCAACCCCCACAGGTTTTTACAGTAGGTTGTGAGGCTTTATTTTGCCCTCGCTGGAAGGAACACTGGGTTATGCCATTTGTCTTGTTCCCAAGTTGTTCCTCCTGGCTTATCTGCACATTAATATGGGGACTGCCCAGTCCCCCAGCCACTGCCTCACTACAGATCCTCTCCACCCCTCCTGCCAGTCTGGATGAATGTTGTTTCTTTAACTCCTTGGTTGTCAGACTTCTATACAGTTCAATTTTCTGGCTGTTCTGGTTATTTTTTGTTTTAAATTGGTTGTTATCCTTCTTTTGGTTGTGCTAGGAAGTGGAGTGTATCTACCTACACCTCTATCAGGGCCAGAAGTCCCCCTGGCTTTACTATTGTTAACGTAGTTCTAGGGGGAGTAACCCAACAATTGAGCTCACAGAGTTAAACTGAAAGTTGTAGATACATACTGTAGTATTCTTACAGAATAGAAGTTATTTTAAAAAATATTGGAGTAGTGGGGTTTTTTTCCTTACTAAGAATATCCAGTTTATAGACATGGAAATGAACTTTCAGGTTTCTGTCTGAGAGTGACTATTTTGCAGCAGCAAACCCCTCAGCTAGTAGAGCAGGCACTCTTGGTATATAAAAGTCTGGAACATGACTCAGGAAGAGTTCTTTAAAGGTAAAAGAAGCTTTCTCACCTGTTGGCATTCTGTTTGGTATCTGGTACCTGGTTTCCAGTACCTTTTGGGCTATTCAAGACCTCTTTGATCTTTCTACTGTTTCTTGATGTGGGCAGAACTTGTACTGGTTTAAACACCCTCATTCAATAGTATTTCACTTTTTAAAGTTGTGTCTGTCTTAGATACTATGTACATATTTGAACTTTTGAAAAGAAAGAGGAGGAAAGAGAAAACACTTTTTACCATAGTTTTATACCTCACCTCTTATTTTCATGTGGAAAAAGTTTTTCATCTTTTTAAAAACATCCTTTTCCTTTCAGCACTCTCCCAAAGACCAATTCCACTTTGATGCTACTTTGACTAAGAGAGTAAAGTAAGCTGATGATAGATATGTGTTTTTAAAGACTTCATTATCTTTATCCTTTCTATTTATGTGCTGCAATCTCTTCATTATACAAATTGCTGCTATTTTGCAACAGTACCATGCTTCTTTGTAAACCAGGGTTTTTTTTTATTCTTAGTTAATTAAAAAAAAACAAGGCATATGGCACCATCTCTAACATGATAGGTGCTAGATTTTGTGAATTTTAATTCCCTTCTTTAGTAGCTTTCTTTGTTTTTTAAGTAAAGCATAAATGTCCTTGATTCATTAAGGTAATCATGCTTAGTCTTAGCCCCCTCCCCTTTAATACTGTGTATGAACCATTTACATTACTGGAAATGATTGAGGATCTGAGTAATAGCTAGAGATGAGTTTTAGTTATTCTTGGTTCCATAGTAACATTAAGAGACATGGTTCACCTCATTGTGTTGATGTTCTGAGCTTCATGTAACTTCATTTATGGTTTGTGAAAGGTACTTCAGGAATGCCTTGGTGCCTCTGCCTTATGGTATTTTATTTGTAGGTCAGCATTGGTTGTCCTGAGAGGATGGAACCAATCACAAAGATCTCTCACATCCCACCCAGTCGGTGGGCCTTAGTCTGCTACCTGTGCAAAGTGAAGACAGGGGCTTGCATTCAGGTAAGTTCCCATGAGAAGTGGTAGAGTGGGCTAACACCAAATTGGCTGGACTTGACCTCCCAGGGAGAACATCCTGTTAACTAAAAGGTTACTCAGGAAGTCTCCCACTCACTCCCAGGGCTCTGCCATTATACAGACCATTTCTGGAACCTTTTTTTGTGGAGGGGGAATGTTGCCTCTGAACTCTTCACCTTATTATTTTTGGTTTCCATAGGGGTAGTTAATTTCCATCCTTTGCTGTCAGATTTGATTAATTAAGTGAGTTCTGAAGCTAAATGACACCATACTGGGTGAGAACAAGCCATTACTCAAAAACAACCAGACCTATGTTCTTGTTTAGCTCACCCATTGACTATGGATAGACTCCGCTTCCCTGTTGCTGGATGAAGCGCAGCTCATTTTGGTAGGGGACTATGCCTCTGAATGGATAATTTCTGGTGGATAGGTTTGAAAGTCTTTCTCATAGGCACACTTATTGCATATGGTAGTTAATGCAAGTAAAGTTTTCTGAGACATCTAGGGCACAGGAATTCAGCTGCTTAAAGTAAAAGTAGTAGTTGGTGCACCTAATAGCAGCATTTGGGGGGTGGTAGGTAGATGGGACTGGGAGATGCCAGTTATCTCCAGCAGAAGCAAAAGGATTGACCCTTCCACTCTGCAGACCTCCTGCATAGAAGCTACAGGCTGATTGGAGTTAGATTTGCCTGTTGACCTTCTTTCACAGAAAAGGAGCCATATGATATCATAGCTTACAGAAAGTGGCTCTAGGTCAGGGGTGTCAAACTCATTTTCACCGGGGCCCCATCAGCCTTGTGGTTGCCTTCAAAGGGCCGAATGTAATTTTAGGACTATATAAATGTAACTACACCTTAACTGGGGGCAAGGAGCTTGGCACTGCCACTGGGTAGAAATAAGGTGCCGGGACGGATAAAACAAGATGGAGGGCCAGATTTGGTTCACAGCCTTATGTTTGCCACCTGTGCTCTAGGTGTTTCGTGAGGTTCTTTGCTGTGTGGCTCATCTTGTAGATTTCTTGCTCCACACCTGGGATCAGCCACTCCTCCAAGTAATGCTGGTTCTTTTACTGGGAAATGGTATTTAACAACCACAATCTGGACCCCAAAGGCCCTTTTAATTTTTTAAATTCATTTTTATATCTGACACAATTAGATATTTCATCTTGCTTTTTTTAACTTTTTCCTACTGATTTCATTTATTTTAACTACAGCACTTTAGTGATTATAAAGGAAAAAAATTTAAAGGAAAACTATTCCCACAGGGTCTGCTACCTTAACATATTGCCTGTTAATATTTTTCTGAGTTCTCTCCTGGTTGCTCCCCATATATGAGCCCCTTGAGGGCCAAGGTTGTGCATCATTCTTCTGTGAATTTCCTCTAGCACAGTGAAGAGTGCCCGCTCTTTGTCAGTGCTCAATGAGTGTTATTGAATAAATGTATTATATCATAGATTAGTCTATAACATTCATTCTCCACACTAAGAAATAAAATATTTCCATGTTTTCATGATGATTTAGTCATTTTGTAATAGCACATTGAATGTATATCCATTGACTAACTTAGTTTTCTTATTGTAATACCCGCATTTTCCCCCTTATTTTTGCTGCTTTAAAGGATTATTTTTTTACAACAATTTAGTAACTGGCAGCATGGCTTTGACCTTAGCAGACCTGAGTTTGCATTACAGCCCCACATTACTACATTATACCCTCTTAAAGTTATTTATCTGTAAATTTTATCTTTCCTAGTAGACTGTAAGCTCAGGCTGTTTCATCCTTAGATCCCCCACACCCATGACATGGCAAACAGACAATAAATATTAGATTAATATATAGATGAAACATTCTGGAGTAGGCTTTTCATTCTCAGGGCAATGGTTCTTATTTTTATTATACTGAGAGTTTAGATTCTGCATTTTTTAAAGATTTTACCAAGTTAAGATTTTTAAAATTTTGATTGTAAGGAATTAAATTTATTCAACAAATATTTGATTGCCTAATTGTGTACCAGACACTCACTGTTATAGGCACTTTGGATTTATAAATGAACCAGCACCATGGAACTTGCATTTTAGTTGGGAGAAATAGATAATATACAACAGATATTCAACAGTACATTAGAAGGTGGTAAGGGCTATGGAAAGGAAATATATGGATTATCATAAGCAAATGATGAGTGTAGGGCAGTAAGCCTGCATTGCAAGTTTAAATGGAGTGGTCAGAGTAAGACTTGTTGTAGAGGTAACATTTGAGCAGAGACTTGAAGGTGAGAGAAAATTATGCATATATTTGGGCTAAAAATGTTCCAGCTAGAGGGATCAGCCAAAACAAAACCCCTGAGGTAGGAGTGTTTCTAGCCTGTTTGAGTGACAGGAAAAAAGCCAATGAGACTGGAATGGAGTATGCAGAAAGAGAAGATCAGAGAGATTACATGGGGACTTGATTGGTTGGGGCAGGAGTTGGCAATTTTTTTCTATAAATGGCGAGATAGTAAATATTGCAGGGTACACACTCTCTGTCATGACTACTGTATTTTTCAGACTATAACATACACCCTTCTTTTCCTCCCATATGGGGAGTGCGTCTTATAGCCAAAAATACAGTACTCAACTCTGCCACAAAGGCCACCATAGACAATACTTAAGCAAATGAACATGGCTGTGTTCCAATAAAATTTCATCTGTGGACTCTAAATTTTAATGTTATTTTCATGTATCATAAAATAGTATTTCTTTTTATTTTTCCCCTCTAACCATCCTTAGCTCCCATTCTTAGGTTGTGGCCACACAAAAACAGGCAACTGGCTGCATTTGGTCTCTGGGCCATATTTTCCCAGCCACTGCTGTAGGGCTTTACAGGGCCCATGTAAGATCTTTTGATTTTACTCTGAGTTTAACCCAGGGAAGCAGGGGTGGGGGATGGGAATTGACAGGTTTTGAGCAGGCAAGTGACATGATTTGATTTATGTTTCTAAGGGATCATTATGTGAAATGATTTGATGTCTGAGATTTGCTTCAAAATAATCTTGAGAACAGGGTAGTAGGGGGGTTACAAATAAAGCAAGGTTGATCATACACTAACAATTATTGAAGCTGGATGATGGTTATATGGGATTTATTATAATATTCTCTGTGCTATTATATAGGTTTTTAAATTTCCATAGTAAAAGATTAAAGCAAAAATGGGCACTCTGGCTGCTGTCTTTAGAATAGACTGTGAGAAAAGAAGGTTAGAAACAGGAAAAGCAAATAGGAGACTTTAATAGTTTCAAATAATCCTTGAGAGATGGTGGTGACTTTGACCAGAGTGATAGCCCTTAAGGTGGTGAAAAGTGGTTGGATTGTGTATGAATGTTGAAGGTAAAGCCAACAGGAGTGACTATGGATCAGATATGAGGTGTGAGAGAAAGATAAGAATTGGGGGTGCCTCAGGTTTTTTGGCCCAATCAGTGGGAAGGGTGTGGTTGCCATAAATCTGCAGGTTTTGAACAGATTTGTAGAAAAAGATAACGAGTTCAGTTTTAGACATTTAAGCTTGAGGTGCCTATCACATATCCTAACAGAAATATTGAACCAGGAGTTGTCTATGTGAGCTTGAAGTTTGAGGAGAAGTTTAGGATTGAAGACATATACATGGGAGTTATTGGCATATAGATAGTTTTTGCCCCAACCCAGGGAGTGAGTGTTGATAGAACAGCACCAAGCACTGGGCCTTGAAGCATTCCAGTATTAAGAAGTAAAGGAGAGAATGAAGAACTAGTAGAAGAGACTGGGAAAAGCTACCAGGGAGAAAAGAGGAAAACCAAGAGTCTGTAGTAACCAGAAATTAAGGGAAATTTCCCTAGAAATTTTCTTTAATTTTGGGAAGAAATTAAGGGAAGAAAGCATTTCTAGAGAAAAAAAAATTCAGTGATGTAAAAATGGTGCAGAAGTAAGAAAAGGACTGACTGTAAATTGACTCCTGAATTTAGCAATGTGATTATTGGTAATCTGGATGAGTAGTTTAGGGGGAGTGGTGATAGCAAAAGCTACATTGCCATGGGTCAGGACAAAGAAATGGAGTAGGAACAATCCAACAAAGTGAGGGAAAGAGGTCTTTTCTTTAAGATGGAAGAAATAACAAATATGTGTGCATACTTGTTAACATAGAACAGTGATTTTCAACTTTTTGTCATCTCATGGCTCACATAAACCAACTACTAAAGTTTTGCAGCACATCAAAAAATGTGTCTTTTGCCAATCTGACAAAAATAGATATTAATTTTGATTCATTAACACCAGACAGCTATTGTTGTTTTGGCTATTGTCATTTTTTTTTTATTTGACAATGTAGAGGAAAAGAGGTTAGTGCTCCTGACTAAATAGTCAGGTGTTGCATGTTTTAAGAAATACTTGTTGCACACCAGTTGAAAATCACTGACATAGTGATTTTGTGCATGCAAGGAAGTGTTCCAGTTAAGAGGAAAAAATACTGGAATGAGATTTTTCAGTAGGTGAGAGATGATTGGGGAAGGTGTGCAGTGCAGGGGTAGCTTTAGGCAAAAACAGAGAGTTCTTCCCAGGTAACAAGCTTGAAGGCAGAGTGTGTAGGTACAGTATTAGGTAGATATACTGGTGGGAATCTGCAGAAGTGCTCTTGATTGTTTTAATTTCCTCAGTGAAAATGGGTGAAGTGACATCTCTCCTCAGACCTTGAAAACCCTTAGGGATGAGAGACCAGAAGCGCTGGGGGCTACTGTTGGTGCTAGGGTTTAAGTACGCAACAGCTGAAATAGGTTTATAGGCTGGCTTAAGCCATTTATGACATGGTTTCAGTGACCATGTCTTGAGAAAATTGCTCTGATACACTTATTTGTCTGTTTATAGATTATTGGGGATTAAGGACAAAAATTTCTGCGGACATATTCACCATCCCCTTGGTGTTCCAGGCAGGTAGCATAGGTTTTTGAGGAAGATACACTATTTTCTTTTGTGTGTGTGTGGGGTGGGAGGTGACAAAATATTTCTTTAAAAAGGCGAGAAGCACCTTAATTCCTAAATCAGCCTCTGGTGTTCTTTTTCAAGATTTTTATTCCAACCTGCCTGATTCAATTCTCATCTCACAGAAATTTCCCTTACATGTTTCCCTCTAAAAAAAGTATTTTAAAAAGTTGTTTCTTTTCTACAGTTCTGAAGAATATGTAGAAAATTATCCCTTTACCCCCTTAAAAGTAAATGAACCACAGTGAACTACCACTTCATACTCACTAGGGTGGTGATACTCAAGAAGTCAAACAATAACAGTTACTGGCAAGAATGTGGAGAATTAGCCCCAGCTGGTGTGGTTCAGTGGCTTGAGTGTCAGACTGCAAACCAAAGGGTCGGCAGTCCAATTCCCAGTCAGGGCACATGCCTGAGTTGTGGGCCAGGTCCCCAATAGGGGGCACATGAGAGGTAGCCACACATTGATGTTTCTCTCCCTCTTTCCCTCACTTCCCATCTTTCTAAAAATAAATGAATAAAATATTTTTTTAAAAAAAGAATGTGGAGAAATAGGACCTTCATGCATTGCTGCTAAGAATGTAAAACGTGTCCTGACTGGTGTGGCTCAGTTAGTTGGGCATTGTTCCACAAGGTGAAAAGTCACCAGTTTGATTCCCAGTTAGAGCATATTCCTGGGTTGCAGGTTCAGTCCCCAGTCAGGGCATGTGCAAGAGGCAACCTGTCGGTGTTTCTCCCTCACATAGATGTTTTCCTCCCTCTCTTCTTCCTTCCCCTCTCTCTAAAAATAAATAAATAAAATCTTTTTAAAAAAGAATGTAAAATGTACAGCCACTGTGGAAGAGTCTGGAAGTTCTTTAAAAAGTTAGACATAGAGTTACCCTATGGCCCAACAGTTCTACTTATAAGTATACACCTGTAGTTCAAGGTCCCAAGACTACTGTCAGGTTCAGTAATTTACTAGAACTCAGAAAATCCATTACACTCATGGTTACAGTCTATTGGAGTGAAAGGATACAAATTAAAATCAAAGGGAAGAGGTATGTAGGGCAGGGTCCTAGAGAGACCAGACATGGACCTTCCCGTTTTTCTCTCCAAGTAAAATCTTGTGGACAGTGCTTATTTCTCCTAGCAATGATGTATGATAGTACACACAGTATTGCCAACCAGGGAAGCTCACTGTTGCTGTTCAGAGATTAGGAGTTGGTCAAGTAGACATGGCTGACCATGTGCATGGTCTCTCCAGAGATCAGGCTGATACTGCATGGCCCAATGCCTCCACCATAAATCATGTTGTTAGCTTAGACTATCTGACATGGCTCAAAGCCCCTAGGTAAATAAAGACACTCTTATCAGGTAGGATACTCCAAGGATTTAGACATTACGTCTCAGGAGCTAGGGGCAAAGGATCAAATCTTTCTCAGGCAAGGTTAATTCTTTACTGCCTGTTACCAAAGAGAAATGAAAAAGTATGCTCACACAAAAACCTGTGCACAAATGCTCATAACAACATTATTTCAAGATAGCCAAAAAAGTGAAAACAACCCAAATGACCATCAACTTATGGATTAAAAAACATATGTGGCATATCCCTACAATAGAATATTACTTGGTCATAGTTTTAAAAGAATGAAACTATGATACATGTTATAACATGGATGAACCTTGAAAACATGCTAAATGAAAGAAGCCAGATAGGCTACATATTGTATGACTCTACTTATAAGAAATTCCCAGAAGAGACTTACCTATAAAAACTCAAAGTGGATAAGTGGTTGTGCATGGCTGGGGCTGGGAACAGGGAGTGACTGCATATAGGCACCAGATTTATTTGGGGGGGCGGTCTTGGAAATGTAGTGAAATTACATAGTGGTGATATTTGTACAAGACTGTAAATATACTGCAAACCATTAAAATGTATATTTAAAATTGGTGAGTTTTATGATATGTAAATTACAGCTCAATAAAGCTGGGGTTTTTTCTCTCACCCAAGGACATTTTCCCCTTGCTTTTAGAGAGACAGGAAGGGAGAGAGAAACATCGATGCGAGAGAGAAGCATCGATTGGTTTCCTCCTGTACGCACTCAGACTGGGGATTGCACACACCCAGACTGGGGATCATATGCACCCAGACCAGGATTGAGCCTGCCACGTAGGTATGTGCCCTGACCAGGAATCGAACCTACCACATTTCAATTATGGGACGATGCTCCAACCAACTGAGCCACACTGACCAGGGCAAGCTGTTTTTTTTGTTAATGAGCATAATATTTCTCCTATCACTCTAAATAGTTACAGTAGAAAGAAATGAGATGTATACAGAGGCATTTTGTTTAATAGGATGTATCAAATACATGTTTTGGGGGGAAGTTAAATGGGTTTTTGATTGGCACCAAAGCGTGGTTGTCATTTCTCATTTACCATCAAAATATATAGACCTCCAGCTATATAAATATCATAGAATTGAAATCCCCAATTCTATGAAAGTAGAATGGATTTTATGGCAGTTTCTTAGACATTCCATTTTTACTCTTAGGTACGCAGTTCTTATATGTATATTGTATTTTATTTTATTTTGGGTAATTTATATTTATGTCTCTACAGTCTATAAATTTGACCTGCGAGAGATGATCTGTTTTTAGCTTCCTATTAATAATAGTTTTATGTCACACATTCACCCTCTTGAATAAAAAAGTCTTTTTGCTTTCTCTTTCTGTATTTTAATCAGTTATTAAACAGCAAAAGAACATTTTGCCCAATGCTTTTAATCTTTAGCTGCAGAATGCCTTTTGCGCCTTGTTTTTTAAATGACTAGCTAGTTTCTTAGCCATGAGAAAAAGTACCCAGAATAAAAGTACATTTTGGGCTTTCATCATCCTCCTTTTTCATGAGGCTTTTCAAATAGATGGAAGTTTTAAGGATACAGATTTCAATGTAATGTAACAGACTTTTCCAACAGAGCTGTCCCACACTGGGGTGGGTTGTCTTGGACATGAAGTTAAGTGGCTAAGATTACCACTTAATTGAGAAGTGGTAATCTTAATTGAAAAGGCAGCAGGGAGGTGGAAAATGAGGTTCTCCAGAGAGACTACAAGCAATAATAAATGTGATGCTGGATGAGATGATCTTAGAATTATATTCCATCCCTGGGACTCTTTATTCTATGAAATTAGTTTAAATGGAATCTGTCCCAATAAAGCTTTGATGGTTGCCAGTATTCTCTTAGGTGCTGAATTTCTCAGTCTGCCGAAGCAGAGGAGTGCAGCAGCCATGAGCCACATTCTCCATGCTCTATCTGCCTATGAATCCTCTGTGTGTTACACAGTGTCACTTAACAAATATGTTGCATCTGGGAATGGCAAAATATAAACTTCATTTCAGATTGTCTAACCATACTTTCCAATAGAACTTTCTGTGGTGATGGAAATCTGTGCTTTCTAGTATGATTGGACTGTGACTAGCATGACCAAGGGATTGAATTTTTAATTCTGTGCGATTTTAATTAATTTAAATTTAAATAGCCACTTTAGGCTAATTGGCTACCATGTTTGACAGTGCAGCTGTGCACGAACAATTTCAGGAGGTTAGGTTACTTAGATATTGAAGCACCTGTGGCCTTTTTAGAACTAGTAGATGCTCTGGCAATAATAATTGACTTTGGGGGGTTTTTTCTTTTCATTTGTTCAGAAGCATTTCTTGAATACCTGCTTGTCCAGTAGTTGATGGCAATGCATGATGAATGACACAGCTTCTGTCCTTAAGAGCTATGGCTGGGAATTTGACATTTATTACACTATAGGTACAATGTGAAAGGGACCATTATAGAAGTATACAATGAGGCAATGTGGGAGACACAGAGTAGGCACAGCATGACTCTTTAGAGGGGCCAAAGAAGACTTCTCAGACAGACTTACTGCTTAAGCAGAAACCTTGAAGAGGAGTTTGAAATTTTTTGGTTTTCAGTTTTTTTGCCTCTATTTTTACTGTTTTCTATAGTAGCACATTTCCTAGGTTACTTATAAAGCCTCTGTCGTGACCAATTTAGGACCAACTTTCTCCCTATCTTTCCTTTGCTTCCTATGAGCTCTCATTTTAGGCTTAGGGATATAGGGCTTTCCTTTTCTCCCCAGCCCCAGTTCTTTAACACATCTTTTCTTCCTGCAGTGCTCGGTAAAAAGCTGCACCATTGCCTTCCATGTCACCTGTGCCTTTGAGCATAACCTAGAGATGAAGACCATCCTTGATGAAGGGGATGAAGTAAAGTTTAAGTCATTCTGCCTCAAGCACTGCCAAAACAGGCAGAAACTCGGGGAGGCTGAGTACTCCCTACACCGGTCTGCAGAGCAGAGCCAGGCCAAAAACGAGAAGACCAGCCTGCGGGCACAGAAGCTTCGGGAGCTAGAAGAAGAGTTCTATACCCTGGTCAGTGTGGAAGATGTGGCCATAGAACTCGGGCTGCCCAAACTAACTGTGGACTTTATCTATAACTACTGGAAACTGAAGCGGAAAAGTAACTTCAATAAGCCATTATTTCCTCCAAAGGAGGATGAAGAAAAAGGCCTAGTGCAGCCAAAAGTAGAAAGTATTCACACGCGCATGAGAATGTTTATGCATCTACGGCAAGACCTAGAGCGGGTAAGGTGAACAGCTGTGACTACTGTGTAGGTCTCAGTCTGTATAGAAATGGAGGTCCCACTTCCAGTTTTTTTTTTAAAGGTCAGCTCATTTATAGTGTGGGTTTCTGTGTCCATATATTCTGATTTCATTGTGACCCCAGACATTGGACTCTAAATTTTAGCATGTGCATTCAGGGAATTGGAGAGGTCTCACTTATATCCTCTATGAACTTAAATCTGAAATAAATTCTCATCTGGTCTACTTTTTATTCACTATTGAGCCTAAATTGGCTCACTTATATTTTACTGACAAACTTGTGAAGACTACAGGCTGAAGAAAGAATGAATTTTGTTCAGGAAAGCACTAGATCAGAGTTTCTCAAACTCAGCATTACTAAAATTTGTACTGAATAGTTCTTTGTTGCAGGAGCCTCTCCTTTGTTTTAGAAGACACCGTAAGATGTTTAGTAGCATTCCTGCTCTCTACCCACTAGATGGTAGTAGCAACCCTGCCCCTCATACCCAGTTGTGACAACCAAAAAAAGTTTCCAGATTACCAAATGCCCCCTGGGGGTCAAAGTTGTCCTTAGCTGAGAGCCTCTGCACCAGATAATTCCATTTATAAATATATATATATATATATAATCAGCTGTCTACTAAATTGGTACTACAGGGGTTCAACCATGTTAGACTCTGTTTACCCTAGAGAATTTATAATCAAGTATAATTATAGACATGGCTTGATTTTTTTCCTCTGCTACCAGAATTTGGAAGGAAACTAATAGAGTTGGCTCACTTTTAAATTTTAACTCGCATATATAGCACTTAATATACAGAAAGACTGTTCTTAGCATTTTATAAATATTAACTCATTTAATCCTAACATGCCTATGAAGAAAGTGCTATCATTATCCCTACTTACAGATGAATAAATCAGGGTGCAGAAAGGTTGAGTAATTTGTCCAGGTGGGAGCATGAGAGAATGAGGATTCCACCCTCATAACTGTGGAGACTTGGCTGAGCTGAAAGAGTGAGCAAAAAGCCACTTCCAGTCTCCCAGCAGACTTTTATCCTGCTGTTCCAGCACTCATTAGAAAATTATACTGGATCCAGCATTGCCATCATTTACTCCAGGATCTAAAATGTTAAATCATCATTCAATCTTACCAGCCTGGTTGTGCAGATAAATATTGAGCCCAGGACACCATTGGGAGAGTAGGCTTCAGGAGGTGGTTTTGGGGCATTTTGCTTATGCTGCTGATTGACATGGGAACCATGATCCCATGACTGGCCATGCTGTGTGAATTCCTGTGGAGTGGATATCATGCAGCTTTTGGGTTCCATCTTTTTCTTACCACCCACCCCCACCCACCTGACTTCAGTTGTCTAAATTTTAGCTAAACAATTTTAATTGTCAGATTTGCATAACATGACAAAAACTTCTTTGCTGGGGGTTGGGCTTTCAGGTTCGAAATCTGTGCTACATGATAAGCAGGCGAGAGAAGCTGAAGCTGTCCCAGAACAAACTACAGGAGCAAATCTTTGGTTTGCAAGTCAAGCTTCTTAACCAGGAAATGGCTGAAGGTATTCTAGAAAATATATAGGTTTTGATTATGTCCTGTCCTATCTGTTTAAATTTTATGTCAATTGTTTCACTTAAAATCTGCAAAAAAAAATTTCCAGTGTCTCATTTGCTCTGGTCCAAACCTGATGTAACATGGCCCATTTAAACTGTCAACCCATGAGACAAGAAATTCCAGGGTGGGGTTGGGGGAGTTGCAGATCTAGGGCAGGTAAGCTAGGTGCCAGGCAGGTATTATGGGCCATTAGTTGGAACCATGAAATTATTCAATAATCATCAGATTCATTTAGAAATCAAGAGGACAGTATCTAATCTTAGTCTCCAGAAAACATCTCATTCCAGAGTTAGTCATCATAACAGTACTCTGTTAGAACAAATCCTTAGCCAGATGTTAGGAGATCTGGGTTCTTAGCTCTTTTATTCATTCACTAATACAGGGGTGGTAAAAGTAGGTTAATAATAATAAGTAATACAATAATTAATAAATAATAATACAAGAATAAACTCTTTCGCGTATTCACAGCTATAAACCTACTTTTGCCCACCATGTATTTGTTGAGCATCTACTGTAGACTAAGAACTGAGCTAGAAGGTAAAGTAATCAGCGAGATAGAACCCCTGCCTACAGGAATGCTGCCCATTAGTGAGAGAGCAGTGAGCATAATTACAGTGCCCTAAATATGGAGATCTTGGCAAGAATGATAAGTCATGTTCAGTAACATTTGTGATGTCCCTGTACCTCATTTAACACAGAAGTTGGTGGCAGAGCTTAGGCAACCAGGGGTCACTGTAGCAGGGTGTGCAGAATCCAACTCCTGCCAAGGACCAGCCATAGAGCAAGAGAGACACCCAGAAATGAGGTGTCAGGTAGGCATCAAAGGCTCTGGGGTATTTTTGAGTATTATGGGTCACAGCAGAATGGTGTAGCAGGAGGCAGCAGGGCTGCTTAGCCACAAAAGTACCATGACAGTCAAGACAAGAAGAACCAAAAGATAGCAAGGAGGAGCCCCAGCATGCTATTAGCCCCTAGACAACATGGTTTCTGATTGGGGAGGGGCAGCCCCATAACTGCTTGGGGCATCAGCAAGTGGCACCCTCTGGAAGAGAAGGGGCTGTGAGCATTCAACATGAACCCTTAAGGAACAAATTCTGCCCAACGAGGCACCTAATAGTTGCCCCCTCTATATGTTATTTTTGTAAGGCTACATTAAGATGATAATAGGCAAACTTCAAGACCATATGCAAGGAAGATTTGTTTAGTAGTGCTCCTTTAATTATAGAGTACTCAAAATCATAGAAAGAGGAATACCTGTTCTAAATATGACTGTAGAGTGACATAGCCAGATAACTGATTGCCAATACTCCCCAGGCTAAGTTTACTGCAGGCCATTGGCAGGAGTTGCATGATTCCTTTCTGCCAGCCTTGCCATTACAAAACTTGCCTCATACCTCCCTGAAGGTCATTCATGGTGAGGAAATCTGTTTAGGTTAAGGACATAATAGTAATGGGAACCACCCACTACCACTTCTGTTAATGCCAGGTTAAAACCCATACTCACATACTCTTCACTCACCAAAGCCTGTGGTATGTGTCTGAGGATTTGTGTTTGATTTGCTTCAGGACAGCCAGGAGAGAGTAGAGAGTAGGTTCTGAAATATCTACATTTAAGGCACATCCTATGTGTCGTACAGTACCCACAGACATGCACACACATACAGACACAAATAGGGAGACTCTGTGTGTCATTGCTAGTGATATTTTCAGAAATGGGGATGTAAGGGCATACACTAGTCTTTGTGATCATTTGACAAATCAGGAGAACAGAGGTGAAAAAGCTGGGAGTCACACAGCAAACACTAATTCAGCTCACTCCAGCTGCTATACACTATAATATATACATACATATGAAAGATAGGTTCTTGTTAGACATTTAGAAGAGTGGGTATGGAAACTCACTCTGCCATAAGCACATATGCTGTTATTTAAATCATTTGTTAAAATGAATCTTTCTTTTTGATATCAGAACCTCCTTTGTCAAGTGGACCAGATAACTCATCTCAACCACCACCAAGAATTACCTTAAAGTTAAAAATGCCCAGAGTAGCCCTGGAAGACTGCGGAAACAGTTCCACAGAGTCTGATCATGGACCCTTTTCTCCTGACAGCAACTCCCCTGCTCCCAATACAGGGAGCATGCAAGTGCCTCAGGAATCATTAGAAATGAGAAAGAAATCCTATCCAAGGTATCCATTAGAAAGTAAGAATAATCGTTTGCAGGCAGGTCTGGGCCTTTCTAGGAGTGAACCAAAGGATCCTAGTCCTGCTTGGACAACTCCATCTCCAGAGTTCTATCAAGGGCGGTCACTGGGAAAACCTCCGGTCCTTCAGACTGCCGTGCATGGACAGTCCTTAATTGGGAATGGGAAAAGTCAGCCTGTCTCCAAGTTTGGCAAATCCAATGGCCTGGAGGGCAGCTGGTCTGGGGATATCAACCCAATAGACAGCTCGAGTGAGATATTATATGGCCAGGAGTCCATGCTCACCTCCCACTTGGCCAGTCAGGGCAGCTTTAGAAAACCTACCATGGAACACTTCAGCAGATCTTTTAAGGAGTCCACCAACAGGTGGGGGAGGACCACAGAGGGCCTCCAGTGCTATGGGAAGCAAACCAAGAATGTTAACCCCAGGGAGCAGCTCTGGGGCAAGCAGCTTGTCAGGCGTTCTGCAGGGAAAGCTCCATATCAGGAAAATGATGGTTATTGCCCAGATTTGGAGCTGAGTGATTCAGAAGCAGAAAGTGAGGGGAATAAAGAGAAAGTCAGGGTAAGGAGAGAGAGCTCAGACAGGGAAAATCCTGCTCATGACTCTAGACGGGATTGTCATGGTAAAAGCAAGACATATCCCCTCTCCCACAGTTCAATGCAAAGGTGATTAACAACTTCCAAGAATATTTGGCTTCCAAGAATATTGCAAGAATAAATGCAATATTTGCCTTTGCCTCATATATTGTGGAAAAGCCCGTACGCCAGAAGGATCCTGGCATATGTTGGGGAGGAATTTTGGTGAAAAGAATAAAATGTTTCTACAGTAAATTGACTTGCAGTTTCTGAACCAGTTTCAAGCCTAGTTTTCACAAGCACATTACAAGAATTGCAGATTGTCCAAAAGTTTGTTTTTCTTGTTTTTATTATTTTGCCAGAGACTATTGAGAACAGCTGGGCCTAGAATATTTTGTTCAGTAAATACTTCAGGGCAGCTTTCCAGTTATATTAACACAATGATGTGTATATGTATTAAGAATCTTTACATTATTAATGGATGTGCAAGAGACCTTGACTATCAGACACTAAAACTACTTATCTTTTGAACCTCCAGCATGTGACTCCTAGAGCTCCATCTGTAGGAAGTTTCTGACTCCACTGGTATCTGGAAACCCTCCTCAGGGAAAGACCAGGGATCAACATCTCAGATACTGTCAAACTGACTACCCTCTTTGTTTGTTCTGCACAAGGTTGAGTTCCTTTCAGAGGATCTTAATTTACCAGTTCAATACTACTAATGCTTCTAAGTGTCCTGTGCCTGTTCCTAGACTTGCTTGTTGGGGACGCACTTGTAACTATTTCACCCAGCTAACAAGCATAAAAGGCTAACTTGTGGATAGTGTTTACAAAAGTACTACTTCCAAGGAAAATGCTCTGATTCTCTCAGTTGTGGACATTTGTGAAGGATCCCAGAGCCTTTCCCAAAGTAAGACCATTTCTGGGGGATTTTTACCAGGTCAGGGTTTTTGTGTTATTGTTTTCAAATAAGTTTGACTTAAATGAGTTTGGCTGACAGTTTTTGTATACCTGCTTTAATGTTTATAAAAATTTTATTGAGGTATAATTAAAGTATAATAGAATGCACAGAGGTTAAGTATTCTTACCTGCTTTAATTTTGAAACAGATTTTTATTGTCAAACAGAATTTGAAAGCATGTGTTTAACACATGGATATAATTTAGCTTTGTACCAACTTTGAATCTGAAGCAATTTTCCAAACAAAAAGGCTGGAGCTGTTTTTCAGAAGTTGCTTATACACTGTTCCCAAACTATCAGCCTTGATTAATTTCTGGGAGGAAAAGAATGATTGCATTTGGGGGTGGGATAAACATGTCTGCTTCCCATTTAAAGAAAGGAAAAACATTACAGTTTTTAAAATGTGAAGCCAACTATAATTCCTGCTCTCTTTTCTTCTTAGCCTTAAGTTAATATTCTCTTTTTTTCTAGTTTGGGAAAGTATAGTGGGAATTTCCAGGCAAAAGAGGCCATTTTAGAGTCTTAAAGTTGCTTACTGGTTAAACAGTCCAGCTGCAGTAGCTGCCAGTTGCCCCTCTATATGGGAGACTCAACAGTTTCCTCTCCCCACCTTTGTTCTTATATCCTTGTTAATGGATCTCTTTGCTTTTGTTTTTGCCTCCTGTTCTGAAAATTTCTGTATTTTGCCTATCTTTTGGCCACACCTTCAACATGTTTCCTTTATGCCTGTGTACTAGTATGAACATGCTCTAGCATGTGTGGGAGGTGGCCTGTATTTTGTTTGAATGGAAAAAGCTATGGCTTATCCAGAGGAGAAATAGAATTTCTCGTATTTATGCACTAGGTTTCTGTGCTTTTTTTGTAGTTCTCCTGGGGTAGATATTAATTTGACACTTTCAGGGCAATGAAATGATAATGGAGCTATGTTATAAACTCCTTCTGTTACAGGCCAGTACAGCAGCCTATGTCCCATAATGCCTTTCAATTATGAGTGAATGGGAAGAAAAGCAAACACTGAAAAAGTGCTTCAGCCAAAATTCTATATGTAATACCATTGGAAGAGTATTCATTAAAATAATTTCAGTCAGGGAAATATAGTTGTAATATTTTTACAGGATTTTTCCTAGGCAAATGAAGCAGCCTTCAGTTGTAAAAATTTCAATTGCCCCAAAATGTATTTGCTACATTTTGCTGTTGTTTGAAGTATTACCTCTTAACCTTCTTTGTTAATTCTTTTCATTTTGTCTTATATAGTCCAGTTTTCCAAGATAAACTCAGTCTTTTTTCAAATGTCACCTTTTTACCAATACTTTTTCATTAAATTATGAAAACTGCTAACTACTGTCATTGTGGTAATTTTTTATTTTGGCATATGGGTTTTAGAAAATCTTACATATGTGCTTTTTACATTTAAAAAATATTATTTATGCCCTGGCCAGTGTGGTTTACTTGGTTGGAGCATCATCCCATAAACCAAAAGGTCGTGGGTTTGATTCTGATCAGGACACATACCTAGGTTGTGGGTTTGGTCCCCAGTTGGGGAGCATGCATGAGGCAACCACTCAATGTTTCTCATCATGTAGATGTCTCTTTCCCTCTTGCTCTCCTTCCCCTCCTTTCTCTCTAAAATCAATGAGCATGTCCTTGGTAAGAATGAAAGAAAAAGAAAAAAATCTTATTCGTTAAACAAAACAGATGGTGGAGGGGAAGGAAGGAGGATGAGGAATTGAATATTTAGAAGCACAACTTCATGATTAATGTCAATACCAGGAACCAAAGACAATTCTAAGGACTTGAACTCTACCAGAAATCATAGGTTCATTGGGACAATAACACAAAACCTTAGGATCATCATTTTAAAAATCACCAGGGAAATGGATCCTATCTACAATTACAAAGTTCAGGAGGCTTAAGGCAGGCAAATACATATCTTTACAATATTCATTCTATTTGGAGTCATGTGAGTATATTAATGTTACAGGGGTCATGTAGTATTATGGGGGGACTTTGAGGACATTGTAAACATTTTCATGTTTGAGAAATGTACTTACTAAAGATCATTTGATAAATCAGTAGTGAAAATAGTAAAAACATAAGGTGGTTTCTTTCTCCCTCACTCCCTCCCCATCCCATTTATGTATAACTTTTGATTCAATAAAACAGGTAAAATCCAGACAACTGATACAACACATATACCCTATTATAGCCAACTACAGCTTTGGTTTTATACTAATGTCTGTATTTCCAATGGGAGATGAACCTTTGCCTTTGCATTGAAGAAACTTTTTTAAAAATATATTTTATTGATTATGCTATTACAGTTGTCCCATTCCCCCCC
>PVKM010004423.1:0-52209 GCA_004027735.1 Carollia perspicillata
TTCTCCCAGACCTAGAAGCTAGGCTATGACAACTTTTGAGTAAGCATATTTATAAAAGTGAGTATATAATCCTTTCCATACAGAGTCCACATCTCTGGAAAGGCTTAAGAACAGATAGGATCATAGGGTAAATATGCTCCCAGTTATACTTCACCACTAGATGTCACTCTTCATCACAGCCAAGCAAATGTGGGGGCCCCCTCCAACTACCAAAATGTTCTGCTCTCTAGGCACTTGTTCTGTGCCTGAGAAACATTTAACAGCACCACTGACATTGCCACACTGCAAACAAATCATATTAATCGCAACTGTAAGACCAAGGCTGCCTGGGAGTATCCTCTGATCAGATTAGGAGAACTCACTTATCTTTTCCAACCAGGACCTCATTTAACAGATACCCATCTCCAAGGGCCGAGGCACACCTGCAGTGTTCCTGACTCTGAGAGTGCCCACCTTTCCAAGCTTTACCATGCCAGAGGCTGATGGAATCCCCCCCACTCTGTCCCCTCAGACTGTATTAGTGTCACTAGCAAGAACTCAGACAGGTCCCGGATTTGGGGATGGAAAACCAAGGGGAGTCAATATGTCTTTGCCATATAAAGCTCATATGCAAACATGATCCAATTCTTCCTTATTCTCCCAGATCCATTCTACTGTTGCTGATAGATCATGGACACTAATTTTCTGGCTGCAAATGTATCGTTTTTAAATTTTAAACATTTAAAACTATTTTTCTTATAAACAAACCTCGCTTTAATAAAAATCAATATGTAATCATACTTTCAAACGCATCTTTTTTTCTTGATTTATTCTATTGTCATAGTTCCCTGGTTTTGAAAGACAGAATTAATGGCGCTACACCTTAAAGTTTTTACCATTTGGCACCAACTGTATTGGTAGTGAAGATTTTAAATATGGGGTGGGCAAAAGTATTGTTAAATAGTAATGCAAGAATAAACCATTTCTTGTAGATTTTATTATTGTTATTAGTTATTCAGCATTGTATTGTTTGTCCTCTTCAACTGTAAACCTGCTTTTGCCCATCCCTGTATATTGTTCATCACATCCTATCTGGATGGTGCGTGAATATTGTGTGCCAGTCTAGACAGTTCCATGCCTGAGACAATTTGTAGTGCAATCTGGGTCTGTAAGACACAATAAACAGGATAGTTTTATTCTGTTTCTTCTCAGAAATGCAAAACCAAAAACCGTGTGTTGAATCTTCAGCAAGAAAATGTTGACTAGACTGATACTGTTAAAGCAAATTCGGTAACTAAATGTAAGACGTTTTCAAAGTCCCTGGATCTTACTTTGTGCCTGGCACTGTGTGAAGCACTGTACATGTACTGTTTTGTTGATTTCCGGTCACAAACCAAGCAGTGCAGGCGAAATGCCTGACTCCACCCCTCCACCACGGCAGCGGCAGTGGCAGCGGTAGCAGCAAGGAACTGGACGCTGTGTGAGCCCTGGACGTGAATTTTCTCATTCACTCTGGATCCTGACCCTATCAGAAGTTATTACTGTAAGTGTCCTTTCACAGATGAGAAAAACCATGGTTCCCAGAAGTTAAATAACTTCTATGAGATCAAATACTTAATGAATGACAAAATCAGGATTTACATTGAGCTGGCCTACAGATGCCATACTTTTGCCTTTTGTCTGGATATTAATTACCTGTTTTTTTTAACTGAGATATATATTTATAGTTTATGCAAATACTTTATGCACATTATGATCTTACCTCCAGGAAGTAAAATATAGAATAGTTATGTGAGCATTTGTAAATATTTTCTATTCTTGGATATTGACTCTACAGTGAATATTGTGGATTGACTTCAACCTCCCTAGATCTAGAGCAACTGCGTAAAAATCTATTTTTCTGAGATGTCCTTGAAACTAAGAGCCTGGATGTTAATTACCTTTTTTTTTCAAATAGCTAGTATACCCTTACAGGGTTTGGAAGGCAAAAATAATGTGGAGATCTTTTTCCTACCCTCCACCCTCCTTTTTTCTTCTGTTTTTTTTAATTTTGTGCTAACAGACAGGTTCCAGTAAAGGTCAGTTTGCTCCGCTGCTGTTCCAAAGACTCTTATCTATAATAGATTCCTGGGTGACTAGAAGCATTTACAGCAGCAGCGGCGGCCACCAGAACGTCTTGCCAGCTTCCCATTCTGGTCTCTGGATCAGCCACTGAGGTGTGTTCTTGAGTTCACAGCTCCAGCGGCAGCCACCATGGCAGTAGCTTCCCCCGCGAGACAGGCCTTTGCTGCTCTCAGAGTCATTACTGGATGCTTCAACCGCAACAATTGTTTAAGTACATAATTTACTGTATTAAATGCATTGCTCCTTCACATTCCCAGTGTGCTTTTCCTTTCTTTAGCTGAGCCTTGACTGACGTTCACTGTTCGACTCGGATTACTGCGATCTGGAGCAGAGGCCCCGTGGACACTGTGGTGCTGCCGCATCTTACCTGTCTACCTCTCGTGCAGCTGGTCCGCGGTCCTCACCCCGCCCTCCCTTCCTCAGTAGTCCTGTCCTCACCACTGCGAAATCATCTGGGAGAACCATCCTGAGATTCAAGTCTAATACATTTCCCTTGCTTCCAATTTAGGAATGTGAATATCATCTTGAAATAAAAAGAAAATGCAAGAAATAGAATATTCAGATTTTGATTTGTTTTAAGGCAATTAAAGCGATGATGTCCCTAATGGAAGAGGGTTTTATTTGTTTGTTTTTCTCTTTTCTGGTGGACACCTGACTCTCACCACCTGCCACTGCTCACCACTGGTGCCACCTACACCTTTGCTGCGGCAAATGTTACTGCTTCACCCTCGTCCTGAAAATTCTGTTTCAAAAAGTAGATGTACTTACTTGATACTTCGCACCTGCCGCAAAATATAAATATCTTTAAGACATGTGTACACAAACTAGAATTCAGGATCATGCCAAGTCCCTTGCCTCTGCCAAAGTTTTGTACAAAATCCTTTGTGCAAAAATGTAAGTTTTGAGAGCCCTATCAGTTTTTTATTTTTCAGGATATTCTTTATTAGCAAAGTTGAGCCTAAGAGTAGCCGTGAAGGAAGTCTAAAATCCATTTAGGGAAAAAGCTCAATAACCTCATATCAAGGAATAAATACTGGTGCCAGAGCACCTTGCTGAATTGGTACTCAGATGCACACGAAAATAAATACCATACATATTTATACGTGATGGCTGTTGTGAAGACTATCAGAAGGGTAAACAACATTTGGGAAACCAACAGCCATTTGTTTCTTTGTACCTGACCAAAAATACACTCAGCTGCTATTTGTGCTACTGCATCGAGGGGCGCCTACGGCCCATCTGACACTTCTGCTCTCATCCTCTTCCCCTGCAGAGGGGAGGGAGGAGCCGACACAGACCAACATCTACACCCATGTCACCAGATGCCACAGCCAAACCAGACAAGTGTCCTGAGAAAGGAGCCAGCCCACGTCACCAGGAGCTGAGTTACTGGGTGGCGACTTTGTGGTTCCTGGGTGGTGACTGAGAAGGGGTTTGTAGGGGAAAAATATTAATTAAGTAAAATACAATTTTCACTCTCAAATAATTGTAAATATTACTTTGAAAGTTAATTAGGTTAATGCACTTCTGTGGAAAGAACTGGGACTTTTTGCACTCTGGTTTCTTTCCAGACCTTTTACAAAAGTGTCATCCCCATTGCTACTTTTTTGTTGTTCCATTGTGTTTTTCCTAGATACTGTAATTCCTTGATTCTGGCTCCCAGTTTATGTTTTGTTAATGTTTCAATTGGAAGTATGGAATTTTGTTAGCAAGTAGTATTTGATGCTGCAAGATCATTTAAGTTTAAATTTATTATAAATAATCATTTGATGAGATAAACAAATGTCTACTCCATTTTCAGGGCCAGCAGGGGAATATTTGAATATTTTGTTTCCAATGATTCATTTTGAACATTTACAGACATACTAAAAATGAAAAAAAAATTATACAATGAAAATTACTTAAATTCCACAATTAATATTTTCCTGGATTTTCTTTATGTGTCTCTCCACCTGTCTGTTTTATTTGGATTTTATAATAAGATAGTAACAGGAATCAGCTGAAAAACATTAAAAAGGGCATGATTACAAAGAAATCTCCCCAAAATGTTTTTGCCTTCTAAAAGTTACTATAAAATTTGAGAGAATGTTTGAACACTGGGATTATGACTCACATCTCAATACTTTCTGCAGGTTTTCCCATGGTTTTCAATAAAGTCGGTTTGTTGAGCAGTAGAGGAGAAAGGGTTATCATCGAGTATCAGACTAATATATAAAGCTCCCTACATGGCATCACTCTGCCCTCAATTTTTAAATAATGGGATTTTATAAAAAGACTGAATAAAGGACTCAAAAGTGATAAACTAGAGAGAGAGAGATACAAGATGCTACTGCCAAAAACAGATAGCACTCAATTAGTTTTTTAAAGGCATTCTTATCACATCTCCTGCTAATATTAGCTTTCTCAGTAAACAATGGCCTGCTGCAGTGTTGCCAGGGTGGCCCAGCTGAGATGACAATGTGCAATGACAGACGAGTGGGGTCATTTGAAATCGTTGGTGTTCTTCACAAATGGCACCCACTAGCCCTTTGGTTTTAAGATTATTCTATGTGTGACTGTAACGTGGAACCAGATTAATATTTATGTGGGAAGAGAGATAAGAAATGCATTTTTGCAAAAAGAAAAAGACTAAAAATACTTTGGGGGTCCATGTCAGCTACGAACTTTTCTCTAACTGAGCCTGATGTGTATACATAAAGAGCAACAAACACAAATCTTCCTGCTTGTTAAAAAGACTTTAAATCTTATAATGTTATTCGAACCTTAGGTAACACCTTAGATAAGGTGTTCAGATTGTGTCTGCTACAACGAAGGAAAAACAGGTAGGGGAAAAAAATCTGTACAATTTCATGTCATAATACCACCATTCACACTAGGTTATATCAGTCTCTGGTTTTTAAACATATGAACTAATACATTAAACTATTGTACTAATTAAATGAAAGCTTAAAACAATATTTTGTAATTTTCTTTTTCACCGGAAGATAGAAAATTTCTAGTTTTAAAATCCCCCAGAATCATTATTTTAAATCATCTAACTAAAAAGTGTATTTTGGCACATTGGCTAGTTTCATAGGATTGAATCATTTGACCTTTGGAAAGGAAATGAAATTTTATTTAGATGACAGAACTAAACTAAGACATATCAAAATCTTTGAAACATTGTAATATTTGCATTTCAAGATATCAGGGGATTGTGAGCTTATGATAAACAACAACAAAATTCTTAATATTTTCTGTGAGGCCCTGTAAGGTCTGGCCCCTTCCTGTTTTTCAGATCTCATCTGGGATGATGTTCACAGGATTTCTAGGTGAGCTGACTCTAGTTTTCTCCAACCTCAGTAAACTGCTGTTTCTTGGTCTTCTAAGAATTCTTCCTCCTTTTCTCTGACTTTGTATCACATTCTGTGCCTTGAACACTCCTCTGTCTGCCCCCTCCCACCCTCCACTGTCCTTATCCAGTCCTGTGTCTTTAAATATTATAAATGTATTAATGGCTATCAAATTTATAGCTCCAGCCTCAATAGCGCCCTGAACTCCAGATCTGGTGTGAAAGGGGGCCCTGAGGTCCACTGCATACCATGGGGGAGGGGCGGGAATTAATACTTCCATTGATGTACTAGACTGCCAAGGGCAGATTTCACACATCTCTTTCCACTTCTGCATTCGGTGACAGCACATTTGGTAACTTGAAATTGGCCATATTGGGAGTATTTAGACCATGAAAATAATCAAATGCTACAAATCCTCACCCCACTCCAGAGTTAGATTAAAAGTACACTACTGCCAATACTCTACTGGAAAGGCTGCATAAATCCAGGGCCGAAGAGACCCTGAGTAATTAAAATGATTTTGTGTGGGGGCAGAAGGGCAGAGGGAAAGATTATTATTTTAGTTGTCCCGTGAAGATCACTTTCAAAATCTATTGCTTCAGTTTGTGTAAATTATCTCTATATTATATGCACGAAGTTTCAAATTCTGATTCGCATCTAAGTTTGGTGGCTTTGGGGTGTTTAACCTCTTCATTCAGATGAAGCAACAAGGTTAGGTAGTATGTGAAGTCAGGGGAAACAAACTTAATTGTTTTAAAGAAAATTTTACTAAAAATTACTATCTAGATTAGGATCCTATGATACTGGTATCTCTAACCCCTCTCCCATACAGATATTTAGATCTGGGAGGAGATACTTAATACATACTGGCCAATCACATTTTTTTTCTGAAATGCATAATAAGTCAGTTAACTGATGATAGCCCAGATGGAAAGTCACACTTATATATTCTGTCTGACATTGCTGCTGTGAAGAGCCATGAGTTACAGAGCAGAGGGAATCAGAGAGAAATTGGAGGAAAAAGCAAATATGCAAAGAGAAACAGTGCTAAGAGGTGTTGTGGTCCAGGAAAGAGTGGGGATGAGGGTGCGCTGACATCCCATAACCCTGGCGGTCCTGTCTGCAATTGGTTTCACGTTCTTCCACTGTGTTCTTTAGATAGGTATCTTTTTGTGTGTGTCTAAAACTAAATTCTTAAATTTCACCCAAAGTTGCTTCATTCCTATTTCACCTTTTTCTTCAGATCAGTACATTTCTTCATCTTTTTTTTAGGTGTTCAGGCTAAAACCAGTAGACTTTGACTCCTTTACTCTCATATAAGTACATCCAAATCCATAGCGTGTGTATCTTCAAATATATTGAGAATCTCAATACATCTCATCATTCCAATTGCCACCAAACTCTTCTATGCCGTCATTCAATTGGCCTAGATTATTACAATAGCTTCTCATAGTCCCTGCTTTGGTCCCTTTTTATCTCTCCCCAACTTTCTCCCAAGTCTTTTCTCCACAGCAGCCACAGTAAATCATGTCCCTCTTCAGATCAATACTCCATGAAGCTTCCCATTTCTCCCAGGCTAAAAATCAAAAGCCTTATAATGACCCACTTCTTTAGCTCTGCACCTTCACCTCCAACTCCTCAACTCCTCACTTCTTGCCTTCCAACTGCACAGGCTCCCCTGCTGTCCTAAACCACTCCAAACACTTTCTCCTTAGACCCTTTGTCTTGGCTCTTCCTATTACTTAGAATTTCAATTCCTCATCACCTTCAGGTGTTTAAATGTCTCCTCCTGAACACAGATTTTTTCTTGGCAAATTGATTTAAAGCACCAACTACCCCTCAAGACATCCTATTTCCTTCCTAGCTCCTTTCTGCCATATAATTTACATGCACATAACATAGCATATATTTTATTTATTTATTACTCCATTAGAATATAAACTCATTGTTGGAAGGATTTTTTTGACTAGTTAAGTCTCAGCTGCATTCTCATGTGCCTAAAAGAGTGCCTAGCATATAGTAGATGCACAATAATCTCTTGAATAAATAAACAAGTCAATTCAAATAATCAATAAAAATACTTGTGGGGAGAAGTTGGGAAAATGGCTGAACTGCACACATGATTTGCCTCCGCTGCTCTAATTCAAAAAGTTGGAGCATTGCCAGCTCTTTGTTTTGTGCTATTTAGACTCTGCATCTGTGTAGATTTCATTTCCAAAATTTGGGGATGTATAGCAATTTAGTCAGGAAAAATGTTGTTTCCATGGATGCCTAGTAAACTGATTACAATGAAATTGGCACCGGGTCCTAGATTTAATATGACACCATGGCATATTATCATTCTAATTTCCACTATCAAGTTTTTCCAGTGGCAGAATGGGTACTTTCCCAGGTCTTTTTTTTTTTTTAAATAAAACTTTGATAAAAAAGCTCATGTTGTATTTGGCATCTGATCACTCAGAGCAATCTTCTTGGATAAAAACACAATGTCAGTGAAAAGAAAGAAAAAAATTTTCCTATAGAATAGAAGGAAATAATCCCTTGTAAAACTGCCTCTGGATGCTAATGGACCAACAATAAAGAATGAAGTCCCCCTTGTGGGATAGTTTGAGTGATATTGTTCACATTAAGTTTCCATGATGCCAGAGGGAGGGTTGCCCTGAGGCTTGTCATTGTCAGTTAGGACAATGACACATAGTTGAGCTCACCAATTTTAATAACAGTTGCTTCATCTAGTTTAGATCAGCATGTAAACATAACAACTTTATTTTATCCTTAGTTTTGTGTTGACATTATTGATCATGATCTTGAAGACACAGAGAAACAGGTAAATTATATTGAAGAATTGGTACACTGAATCACAGGCAGACATATACCCCAACGAGACAGCAGCAGGATGAAAAGTGCGTGGAGTCCCCTGCCCTCCCCAGGGTATAACAATAACACTTTCTATCCATCTTGAATTTCTTGCATCCACATGTAAGATTTGGAAATCTGGTTAGGTTGGTAATTGCTTCCAGGGCCATATGTAGACACTTTAAATACTGATGCTGGAGATAGGAACTAGAGACAAAATGCACAGCCAATATATTTTGACTTGCTCATAAATCTAGGAAATTTAGATAATCTGTAGTCATTAAGTAATGTTTGAAATCACATATCTGGATAATGAATATCTCTATGGCCCTTCAAGGACAATGTGGATTCCAAATTAGACACGAGAATTTACACCACATCAGTGTGATACTGAGATAATATGGTTAGTATCTTAGCATATCCAATAAACCACATTTGGCATAATTATGTGTTTTAATTGTACAACTAGAGTTATGTCACAAACTGTGTAGCTGATTTCAGAAATTTTAAGACATTCAGCTATAAAATTGAGTATTAAATTTGAACGGCTGATCTTTTTGGCCAACTGTCTCCTAAAAGGATGGGCTAAGCTCGTCCATGATGAATCCTCATGTTCTCTATAAAACATTCTAGAATATGTCCTATATTAGAAATGCTTATGATGTTACAGTTTCTATGAATATGAAGATTATGTAGGAAAGGTGATGTAAAGTATATCTTCTAATGAAACTTGAGGCCTTAGAAGAAGGCAATTGAGAAGCAGCAGATGCGGGAAAACCTCTTTGCCCTTCTACTTTCCACCTGAAAGCAAGGAACACGTTTTCCTTTGTGAAGGTTTTCTGCTCCCCTCTCCTGTAGCAGGAAGAGGAGAGGGACTTCTCGTCTCACTGAAGACTCAAGGTGGCACTGGCTCAAGTTTTCCTAACAAAACCTACTGAACAACCTTTATATCCCACTAGTTGTCCATGGATGTTGTCTACCTTCTCATAATGGACTACCCTTAGTAGTCCAAACTCCTTTTCCCTTTCTCATCCCTTCTCCACAATCCATTGCCCTTTGTTAAAATAGGACATAAGCCTCGGGCTTAACTGCCTTTCTAGGGTTATCACTTCTTTTCTGTGACTCACCCCACCACAGTTTGCATTAATGAATGAATATTCATTAGTATCATTTACTAATATTTATTAGTAAAAAATCAGTATCAATAAATTACATATGTCTTTACTCCTGTTAGTTTTTCTTTTTATTTTTTAAATTATATTTTATTGATTATGCTATTACAGTTGTCCTAATTTTCCCCCTTTGCCTGCCTCCACCCAGCATGCCTCACTGCTTCAGGAAATCCCCACACCATTGTTCATGTCCCTGGGTCATGTGTATATATTCTTCAGCTACTCCATTTTCTATACTGTACTTAAAATCCCCATGGCTATTCTGTAATTACCTATTGGTAATTCCTTCTTTTTCCTTTTTTTTATTATTGTTCAAGTACAGTTGTCTCCATTTTCCTCCCACCACACCCACACCCCAGCCACTCCCACCTCCCACCCTTGATACTACCCCTGTTTGGCTTTGTCCATGTGTCCTTCATACATGTTCCTTGATGACTCTTCCTGTTAGTTTTTGTCAGTATACTTTGCACGCTTCAGTCATAACCTAAGAAAGTAGGGGAAAATTTTCCCTCCCCTACATCATATACTTGATTATTTGCCACTTGGTTAAATAAGTAGAATTAAGAATTTCCTCAGAAATAGCTATTTCTGTAGTGTGTTTATAATCCAGATGTTGGTGATTTGGTTTTATTACTTTGGAAAAACATACATCCTTAAAATTTTCCACACTATCTACTTCAGAACTCCATTCCTCTACTACATATGTTGAGGACTGAAGCAGGGGGAGGGGAAATAAAGTGTGGGGTTGCTATTGCCACTCATCCTGAAAGAATGTTTTAGAAAGATATGAGAGGGGGAGGGAGCCTGCTGTGTTAATGTTGTGGCACTAGCTATATTGTTAACTGGTCCTAATCTGCCTCCTTATGAATGCCTTTCACAGAATTAACTGCCTACCGAGTGTCAGACACTTGCTAAGAAAGAGTAAGTCATGATGCCTATCCATAAAGTCTTACAAGCATATATAAGGAGACAGCAGAAAATGGAGTGTACAATGAAGAGACTATAAGCACTGAGCCAGAATAACAGGAGGAGAAAAACGGGAGTAGACAAGTGTAACACTATATGGGTTGACAAAAATTAATAGAGATGATGGCCCTTTAACTCATAAGAATTTGCTTGTGAAGAGGAAGGTTAAAATAAAGGAAGTTGGTAAGTATGATGTGCCACTTTTATATCAATGAATTGATCACAAATTTATTTCCAAGACTCCTAGAAGCCAAGACTTTTCCCCTAAGATACAGACCCAAATATTCAACTGACTTGACAAATCCACCAAGTTTAACATGTTAAGATACAATTTATGATCTTTCCTTACAAACCTGGTGTTTCTCACTATAGATTTCCATCTTGTTTCTCAAGTGAGAAATTGGTCAAACTTGACTCCTTCCATTACCAAATCTTTGTGACGCTCTTTCCTGCTAATTTTATCCCCAAAATATCTTTCCAATGAGTCCAAATCTAGGTTTTCTCCATGACTACCATAATTGAAATTACAGTCAACCACTTTTATTATTGTATTACTTAAATGATTCAAAGCATGCCTAGAATATACTAAATGTCTAATAAATATATTGAATGAATAAGTGATTGTCTGAACTGAATTTCTTGCATCCTGTTTGCTTACACTCTAATTCATTTTCCAAGGGACAGAGTCATCTTTTCCATTCTCTAATATTATCATGTCATTTTCTGATTTAAAATCCACATTGGCTTTCCATCACTTTTTTAAAAAATTAATAAGCCTTAAAAGGCCCTGCATGAATAAATTGGTTAATGCTCTATCTTGTACAAAACAAGATGAGAAATGTAAGTCCATTCCTTTGTAATTTATTATGACTATATGGGATTTGCACTGTGGTGTCAACCTCCACATTGAATAATTAGGAACTCTGAGGGAGTCATACTTCAGTAGATACAAATAAAGAGACAAGACTTTTGGTCAAGATGGCGGCATAGACAGATATGGCTCACTTCTCCATACAACTACATCAAAATTACAACTAAAACATAGAACAACCATCACTCAGAACTGTCAGGAATCTAGTTGAATGAAAATCTGACAACTACGGAATTAAAGAAACCACATCTATCCAGACTGGTAGGAGGGGTGCAGATGCAGAATGGGCTGGTCCTGTACCCACATGTAGTGGATAAAAATTTGGAAGAGATATCTCAGAAGTGAGGATTCCCAGCCCCAAACCAGGTACCCCAGCCCAGGGTTCTAGTGCTAGGAAATAAGTCCCCACAACTTCTGGCTGCAAAAAAAAAAAAAAAAAAAGTGGAGCTTGAGTCAGTGGAAGAAACTGTTGGAGCCCAAGAAGTTCCTCTTAAAGAACCCACACATGGACTCACCTACTCAGACTCATTCCCTCTGAGCTCCAGCACTGGGGTAGCAGTTTGAACAGTACCAGTGGCATAAAGAGAGAAACTGAAGTATCTGGTATCATGGCAAGCAGAGGCCATTGTCCCTTTTCTAAATCCCCCCTCCCCCAAAGCCAGCAAGCTGATGCCACAATTGAGACTCCATCAACCTGGCTAACACTGTTTGACCTGCCTTGAAGATCCCCAGAGACTCTGCCCCACCCAATTTATGGCCCACCCAAACTGCTTTTCCATATGAACGGCTGATCTTAGCTCATGTTTCACACCTTCCTAAATCTTCTCAAACAAGTAACAGCCAGCCTCACTCAGTAAGCCCCAGGCCTGGCACTACCAGCAGCCAGCCTCAATTCACAGTTTAGTTTAGCCTGGGAATCTCTAAGCCCAGCATAAGTAGCAGTCACCTCAGATTGCTTTATAGCACAGACACAGTGGACCTGGGCAAAATGCAGGTGGGAACTGACCTTGGCCTGCATCACCTGGGAAAACACAGGGGCAGCATACCAAGTGCACAGCTACAGACCATGTTGGAGCACCACCATCCTGCCCCTGCACAGCTGATCCTTCACAGAGGGTGGAGGTTGGTGGTAAGTGGTCACAGCTAATCCTTACAACTGACTGACCTTGGTAAATACCTCCAACTGATTGGCCAACAGCAACCAGGGCTCAACTACAAGAGAAGAGTGTACTCGGTTCACAAAGGGCACATCTCAAGGATCCAGTTTGGATGATAGGGGAGGCTGTGCCACTGGACCCTACAGGACACCTACAACAATAGGGCATGATACTAACGGAGTTGAAGCAGCTCTACCCAATACATAGAAACAAACATAGGGAAGCTGCCAAAATGAGGAGATAAAGAAACATGGCCCAAATGAAAGAACAGATGAACACTCCAGAAAAAGAGCTGAACAAAATGGAGATAAGCAATCTAGCTGATATAGAGTTCAAAACACTGGTTATAAGAATGCTCAAGAAACTTAGTGAGGACCTCAGCAGCATAAAAATATCCAGTCAGAAATGAAGGATAAACTAATTGAAATAAAGAACAATTTACAGGGAAACAACACTTGAGTGGATGAAGCCAAGAATCAAATCAATGACTTGGAATGTAAAGAAGCAAAAAACAACCAGTCAGAACAAGAAGAAAAAAGAATCCAAGAAAATGAAGACAGTATAAGCAGCCTTTGGGACAACTTCAAGAGGTCCAACATTCATATCACAGGGGTGCTAGAAGGAGAAGAGAAAGAGCAAGAAATTGGAAATCTTTTGAAAAAATAATGAAAGAAAACTTCCCCTAATTTGGTGAAGGAAATAGACATGCAAGTCCAGGATGCACAGAGAGTCCCAAACAGGATGAGTGCAAAGAGGCTCACTCCAAGACACATTGTAATAAAATGCCAAAGTTTAAAGATAAAGAGAGAATCTTAAAAACAGCAAGAGAAAAGCAGTTAGTTACCTACTGGGGATTTCCACATATCATAAGATATGTGGGATTTCCACATATCATGAGATATTTCACATATCATAAATTTACTTATTTAAAGTATACAGCTCAGCGGTTTGGGCGTATTTACAGAGTTGTGCAATCATCATTACAATTGAATTTTAGAATATTTCAACACCCTCCAAAAAACTCATCCATTATCAGTTATTGCCCATTACCCCTACTCATCAGTCTTAAATAATCACTAATCCAATTTCGTTATCTATAGATTTGCCTATTCTGGATATTTCATATAAATGGAATCATGCAATATGTCACTGTTTCATGACTGGTTTCCTTTACTTAGCATAACATTGTCAAGGTTTATTGATATTGGGCCATGTATCAGCACTTGCTTCTTTTTAAATTACTGAATAATATTCTATTGTATCAACATACAGTATTTGGTTTATCCATTCATCAGTCGATGAACATTTAGGTTAGTACCATTGGGTGCTACTACAAATAATGCTGTTACGAACATTTGTATAGGGTTTTTAATACAGATTCTGTTTTCACTTCTCTTGGGTAGATGCTGAAGGATGGAATTGCTGGGTCATGTGGTAATTAAAATACCTGAAGAGAATTTGCTTGATTGAGCAATTACACGCCTTGAGGTGTACATAGCTGCCTCCAGACAAGTTTATTTTGTTTTGTGGCCTATTATTTAACTGATACAGAAATTATCTTAGATGGAAATCCCACCAAATAAAATCTAGCTGAGAGAATAGGAAGGACATACATGTGTCCACAGATAGGTATCTAAATCTTCCCCAGTGAAATCTAAGAATTTAAAAAAGGCCAATTCAAATGGGAAAAATGTCACAAAACAAAACATATAAACATATCTATAGCTAACATTTGCTTTGATCACACATTCCTCCAGGAAACACATGGCAACTAGGAAGAAAATCCTATTTTCATTGCCAGCAGTTAAAGGGCTAACCTGCCTTGAAAAGTCATTAGGGGTGTTATATGTATTTTAAAACTCAGCAAGTGTCATTTTACACAAATGGTAGGAATTCACTTTTGCAGTAATGATGGCTGTTTCTATTATAGAAATATAATTTGCTGAATGTAACTTTCAGGCAAAAACCAGTGTGTGAATTAATAGAATTCAGGTCTAATTAAGTGCTGCTTTTTGGAGAAAGGTTTTATATGTGTGGGCCTTGGAATAAATGTTTCATTTAAGCATAGTTTGTTTGTGTATAACATAGGATGGGAAATAGAAAACCATCAACTGAAAGGGGTCCCAAAGGGTTGTATATTGCTTCTCTTTAACCACTGGAGATTAGTACCTGTCATAGGGCTGTCTATTCTCTGGCAAAGAATGAAGGTGAATCTTAAATTATTCTAAGTAGTTCACTCCGATTTCCTAAAACCATTTCTATCAGGAGACACAAAAGTATTTTGGAACAATAAAGTATTATGCAAATACAAGTTTTTATAATTAGTAGGAAAAAATGACATTTTACATCTTATAGAAATCCGTGTAACCCTGGAAGCACTAATATCTTATTCTTCAGCTTTCTCTATACAAATAAAACTCACATTTTATTTTTTCCTAATTAGCCTTACTTCTCAGTCTGATTTCATTTTCCCTATTGAACAGTTGCCAAACTTACCATTACATGAATTCAAAACAATTAGCAAATTAGCAAAAACTGGGGTAATTGTTTTAAAATTTTTGATATTTTTAACAGAGTCAACATCTAATTCAAGTCAGCCATCTCTAATATTTACATTTTAATTTTTTACAACTTTTGATTGTGAATATTTAAAATATGAAAATTAGAAGAATACTACAAGAAATACATGTATCACCAGTTGATCAATTTGATTCAACACTTATTAGCTTTTTCTAATACTTGATTATCTATCACACACCCACATACACACATATGCAATTTACCAATTATGTGAAAGTTGCAGATGCTACCTAATAATACTATTGTCTCACAAAAAGTAAGAATTTCCTAATCTCATACAGTGTCCAGTTCATGACCAAACTGCCATAGTTTTCCCCCAAATGTCTTAACCACATTCAATAAGTAATTATTTTAATTAGTTTCTGGTTTAGCTCTCCAATATTTTATTGAAAAATGTGTGAGCATGCATGTATTCTTGTGTCAAAGGAAGCATGTTGTATGTAGTTCTACATCCCATTTTGTTCACTTACAATTGTACCCTAGTGATCTCTGTGCATTGGTGTGCCTTGGTCATCTTCACTTGCCCTCCCTCATGGGGTTACTGGGAGTATGGGTTAATACATGCATCAATATAGAGAGAGTACTTATAACAATGCCTGTAAAGTAGCAAACTCTCAGTAAATCTTAGCTATTGTCCTTGAAGAGAGATTGTGAGAAGCCCGGTATTAATAAAGAAAAACAGTTGTCATTTTAAGGAAAATGCATATTTAGATACACACATATATGTAAATTTACTCCAAGATATTTAATAACTTAATGAAATTTTATCGCAAACTCTGGACTGGTTATCAAAAAGTAATAACAACACCTTTGTTGCTTATTGTCTTTAACTTTAGAAGCTGAAAATCCCTACTATTCAACAATGGTTTAAAATGCAGGTACCAAACATCACATGCTAATGGTTACATAAGCACATGCTAATGATTACTTGCACTGCTAATGGAAATGACATCTTTTCTAATGATTACATTATGAAAACTTACCATAACTTAAAGGCTACTTTTACAAGAGTGGATAGTTTCCAGAATATTGAAGGTATTTTGTTCATGCAATTACGATTAAACATTAATAATAATTTAATGCAAAACTAAAAATGTTTGATTGGATCATGTGAAAATGGATTAAACAAAACACTAAGGAAGGGGGAAGTTGATGCACTAAAGTGGTTTGTTATTTTTAAGGATGACTGTACAGGAAGTTGACAATAATCTTTTTGTCATGGTTATTGCTGTGGACAGACACATACATCCAGGTGCAGAAAGAACAGGAAGACATCTCTAAAATTTAGGATTCGCTAGATGAAGAGCATTAATACATACAACACTTAGGTCCTCAGGTTCTTCTCCCAGCAGCTTTCGTTTCTCTATATTCCCTAGCAGAACAACACTAGTTCCTGTTGTGGAGTTCTAGGAAAAGTTGTTCCTCATGATCTACCCACATCTTTACAGAAATTGAAGGCAGAGGAAGCAGAGAAGGGATCTAAGAGCACAGAACATGTAAGGGAACTCAGGTATGTTCAATGGCAATAAATGTGTCTGAGAAATTAGGATTTGCAGGTTTATAAATCATTTTGGTGGGCATCTATTCATTCTAAATTTTTAAAAAATATATATCCAATATGAAACCTCGGCTGTCATCAACTATTTTGTTCCATGAAGGCAAAGTGGGGAGAGGCCTTGCTTACAGAGAGGACTGGAGCAGAGTGAGAGGAGAGAGCACTGTGGACTCACCGCCATTCAGTGAGCTACAGTCCTTTTCCAATGATATAACTGTACAGGGGTTGATGCACCATAAACGAAAATTAGAAGTTGTCTAACAAGGCTTTAATTCACACGCAGAACTATGGGGTTATAACATATTTATTTTGTACTTATTTGAACCTTTCTCTGTTTGTAGTATCCCACGTCCTACGATTCTTTTAAATCATCATGCCTTTATTTCTACGGTGCTTCACAATTTACAAAGTATTTTAAAAACATGGCTTTATTTAAACCTCTTAACTTCTGAGTAGTTCCCTCCATTTGAGAAATGAAGAAACCCAGCTTTTGCAATGTTATATACCTAGTCAATGGCCAGACCAGGGCATTAATCAAGGTCATTCAACCCAATGTCATATTATTTCCATTTCAACGTGCCTACTTGCATTTCATGACATACAATATGTATTAGTTTTTACATGTTTCATTATGGTATACTTTATTATAATCCTCAAATGCCATTCTTATTTGAAAATTCATTAAAGAATATATCCAGTATAAGCATTTTTAAGTGAATGGAATCATTTAATTACCTTAAGCATTTTAGTTCTTGAGACTGAATTTAGCTGGTGTTCAATTCTCCTTAAGAGAGATATTTATAGATCAAAACTACCTTTCCAGACGGCTAGTTTCTTTCCAAACAAAATTTCTTTTTACTTTTTCCCCCTGGCACAAGTTTCTGCATGTAACAGCAGGAATACAAATTATGTCCAAAGCACTTACGTAGTTGGCAGAAGTCTTTTTTCTTTTGCTATAAATTTATCAAACATTTTTCAAAACAGTAAATCCCTGAAAACAAGGGCTGAATTCCAAATGGGATCATCATGTTACACCATTTACAGTGTTTAGTTAAGAGAATCAATTATCTATTGTAAGGATCTTAAGTTTGAGAGCAATAACAATTTGCTATGGGTCTGAACTGGCAGGCTCATTGTCAGCTTCAGCAACTCTATTTTTTTGCTTGAAAGTTCAGGCCAATTTTTCATAATGGGAAGTGCATTACTAATTAGTGATCAGTTCCCACAAGGGTCTTTTCATTCGGCCTAGGAATAAGCATGCCAATGCAGACAGTAACAGCATCATCAAATCAGGAGCGTAATGGGACAGATGGAGGAGAAAGAGAAAGCTTTCAGGAGTCAGAAGACAAAATTGAGTGCCTCCGACATCATTTATAATGTCCTTATGTGTGCAAATTCAATTAGAAGTAAAATATTGATTAGGTAGCTGATGTCACAGATAATACATTATGGAAAAGTAATTAAACATTTTCAATTTTTCATTTTTTAAATATTCACAACATTAGAGCCGAATTAAAGATGAGTTAGTTAGGAAGGAAATGGTGCCAAGGAAGGAGAGGAATGAGTCAAGTGTGAATAAACAACCAAATGAATATTTTTTAATCACCAAGTGTTTAGGAAGCATTTATTAAATGCTCGATATTTGTTAGGCATCTGACGAACAAAACGGATACAAAGACGGACCCAGAGAGTTAGACATACTTCCTTTTCTCAAAGCGCTCTCAACTCCTGAGAGCAGTGAACAGACCCTTGTCCTTTGAAACACCTTGAACCATTCATTGCTCAAGTTTACTCAGGCATTTTTCTGCAATTATGGGATTACAACTGAGTATGTTGAGGCAACTCCAATTACCCCATCTCTAACCGACCAACCAACACAAAATAAGTATCAGGATGGTAATACAAGTGGCCACCATCAAAGCAGGGATTTATTAAGTCCTTTCTAAACTTTGAATGTTTGACCTTTGTCCTCTATACAGAAATATCAACCAGACGGAAACTCAGAGAAGAGTCTCTGGGCTCTTGACTCTTATTCAAATAAAAAGATACACTGAGAGCTCAAACGTGTATCTGAACAATCATTACTTAAAACATTATGACACACAGAAAGCAGAGATATAATGAAAAGTTCCAGTTTGTGAATACCAAGATACAAGGAAATGTAAGACCCACAGAAAGAAGGGAGTGTTTATTTCCTGGGGCACAAAATAAAGGCTAGCAGCTGATGAAAGCTCGAGGAAAAAAACCAGTACAGTTAGCAACCATAGATAGGAAAATATTTGGAGTATATAGAAGAAAATTTTAAAATCTAGTCTTCAAGGGGAAAGAACAGTACAAAAATATGTACAAAAATGCATGGCTTTTCACAGATTTTAATGGGAAAAAATAAAATTTACCAGTGAATAGCAGCATGTGCCTCTGTAGAGAAAGCTGAGAGAAATATGTGTATTTAGAAGAGAGAAGTAGACATCAATCTATATTTTATGTAGAAGAATACTTTAAATAATCTAACAAATTGAAATTCTTTGCTAAGGTTTTCCATTATGAAGAAGCAATTATTCAAGAAATATATAGGTATAATTCATTTGGAGACAGAAATAATGGTTTGGAATAAAATGACAGGTAATTCGCTTAGGGTTCGCTGTCTGGCCAGTCTGCACGTTCAGAAGAGAAAGAGCATTAGGTCAGAAAGAAAAGGAGGAGGGTCTGGGGTTGATACAGCAGCAGCCGAAAGATTGTAAAGGATAGATTCATAACACATTTAGCAAACAGTCCCTAGTATAATGCTGAGACATTTGTTGATCAGTATATTAGTCAACATAACCTTCCTGGGCCCTCATTCTACAGCTACCTAGTTTTTATTTTAAACACTTTCCCAGCTTTGCCATCTGTTTTCTTAGCTCACAACAGATTAGAGATGAAAATATGTAACCAGATAATACAAGGAGGGACCCCTGAAAAACACAGAATTATATTCTGGAGAGTGAGCCCCTTGTAGTATAGGCTTTGCCTACTACTAGTAGGTGAGTGTTCCGGAATCCATCTGTATCAGTAGACCAGCTGGTGTTGTTGTGAGAGGCTGTGTTTGGCTTCAGTGAATTGACTCTTTCAGTGTCTTTGCCCATTTCATAATGGGTGATTGATGAGCGCACCTGCCCATATTGTGCTGAGTGTTCAGCAGTTTTTGACTAAAAATGGCAAGACCCCTATGCCCCATTCTCCTTATTCAGCCAGTCTTACCCGGAGCACCTTTTTTTTTGTTTGTTTCTCTGATGAAAATAGTACTCAAAGGGAAACATTTTGCTGATGTGGAAGAGGTGAAACAAAAAACACCAAAGAGTGTAAAAGCTGTTTTGAGCAGTGGAAAAACATCTTGATAAGTTTATTGCAACAAATGGAAAATAGTTTGAAACTGACTGAAGTTTAAACATGTAAAGCTAAATACACAATTTTTAATAAATAAATTCTGGGTTCATTTGGTTCCCTCTCCTTAATAATAGCTGGCCATGGATATTGAAGGAAGGGAATAGAAAATAAAACTTGGAAAATCTTTAAGAAAACTCAAAATCAGTTTCTTAATAATGGAATATACCATTAAAAAACTCTGGAGAAAATGGTGTTCAGAACAGAAATTATTACTTACAATCATGAACTTGTTTTTAGTTAAGTATCTTTCAATAAATATTTATTGATACCTACTTTCAGTGTTCCTCAACATTTATTTTTATTTTTACTCCTTAAGGACATTTTTTAGATGTTTATTTTCCTGACCCCACCTCATGAAAATGTAACACTACAGATATACTATTTACTTTTTTTGTGTACTTTGGCCCTTGGGAGGGTCTTAAATCACTGTAATATCTAAGATTTTTCCATCTCCCAAGAACCAAGCTCTGTCCGCTTGAAAGCAAGATCCCCCCAGTAAAAATGCATGCTCTGCCTTGAGCCAGGCGCTATACCAGGCACTGAGGTAGTTAATGGTGAGCAAAATAGACCAGGTCTCTGCCTCTAGAGAGGGAGATAGTTAATATAGGCTCTCTATCATGATGAATGCTAGGGCATAGCTTTGAGCCATATTACTGGCCAGGGAGGGAAGAAAAGACTTCATCGAGAAACTTACACTTGAATTGCAATGTGAAGGATAGGCAGTATTATCTAGTAAAGAATTAAGAAAAAGCATTCAAAGTGGAAAGACTAGCATGTACAAAGATCCTGTGGCAGGAACAAGCATGGTAACAGCAAGAGACTTAAGACCATCAAGATGGATAAAGCAATGAGAACATCAGAGAACGTAGTGTACAATGAGGCTGGAGAAAGAGGCAAGGGGGTCACAGTCCATATTAAGGGTTTTAGTTTCTAAGGGCCACATGAAAAAAACGAAGGACTTCAATCAGAAGCAGAATCTTATTATGATTAAATTAAAAATAATTACACACACACAAACTAAATGATGTCTAACATATTCTGTTTATAAATGCCTGAAATTATGAAAGTTGTAAATTTTTTCATGCTGTCTATTAAAATGACTATATTTAAAAATTGATGCTTCTGGCCCTGGCTGGTGTGGCTCAGTGGATTGAATGTCAGCCTATGAACCAAAGGGTCCCTAGTTTGACTCCCAGTCAGGGCACGTGCCTGGGTTGTGGGCCAGGTCCCCAGTAGGGGGTGCATGAGAGGCAACCACACACTGGTGTTTCTCTCCCTCTCTTTCTCCCTCCTTTCCCCTCTTTCTGGAAATAAATAAGTAAAATCTTTTATAAAGTTGATGCTTCCATGGTAGAATTCAGTAATCTGTAGAAAATTAGATGGCATGAAACAGTTAATTTTCAATAGTGCCTGGAAAAGCAGGTATTTTTCTATTTAAAATTGGACCAACTCATCGTGACATATGGAATAATAAAGAAAATGAATAATGAAATTATGCAACAGATGATAATTGTGTTTAACGTGTGTCAAGTAGACAGGTTACAGAATAATTGATGAAGAATAAGTGCAGATAGGAGATATAAGATATGCCACCCCGAAAGCTGTGGGAGCCTCTTCTAAATGCATACACTACCTCACTTATACTTAAATAAACAACAGAACTGTTTATTTACCTTTAAATCCAGTTGTTTCCTATCATACAAGAAATTCCTATTAGAAACCAGGAATATTTGAGAAATGATTTCAGTAGTCACTCAATTACTACTCTTTGATATTTTAACAATAGGAGGTGAGTCTTAAGTTGGAAATGTGTTTATATTTAAGGTCCCATTAAGTCCCAAATATTATCCTTAGTACAAGGAGGAACTCCAAAACCCAGAATTTCTTTATAAAAAATTGTGTATTTATTCTTACATGTTTAAACTTCATCACCTTCAAAGCACTCTCCATTTGATACAATACACCTGTCGAGAAGTTTTTTCCACTGCTCAAAACAGTTTTTGAACTCATCGATTATGATAACTTTCAGTGCTTCTGCCATTTTTTGTTTCACCTCTTCCACAGTGGCAAATGTTTCCCTTTGAGGACTTTTTTCATCCAGGGAAACAAAAACAAAGTTACTCTTGGTGAGATCAGGTGAATAGGGAGGGTAGGGTATGGGAAGTCATGCTATTTTGGATCAAATACTGCTGGACACTCAGTATGGTGTGGGCAGGTGTGCTTGTAAATCATCCATCATGAAATGGGCAAACATATTGAAAGAGTCTTCCGAAAAAATTCACTGAAGCTGAATGCAACCCCTCACAACAACACCAGTTGGTCCACTGATGCAGATGGGTTCCTAGAACTTTCACCTAGTGGGGGGAACCTGTACTATGAGGGGCCTGCCCCTGGAAGATAATCCTGGTTTTGGGGGGTCCGCTTCATTTGTTTTTATTGTGCATGTGTACATGCATATAATAATGTTGGATATTGGTTTACCAAAAAAATTTTAAGATCCTTTGGGGCTTTTCTATATTTTAAGTTTTTTTTCAGATAATATCATAGTAGGGAAACACAGTATTATTCTTCAAGATCGGACTGTGTTCCCACTGATGCACTCAGCTAACCAGGCAGAATATGAAAGAAAGGCAAAGAGCTCTAAAAGTCTGTTTCTGTGCCATTTGAAAAAATACCTCACCTTGCTCCAGCCTCACTATTTAACATTTTGGTGCACACAACATAACCTTTGACAAAATTACTTCCTGCAGCTCCTTTTATTTTCCAAATAAGGTAAAATTAGATAATGATCAACAACTTTCCACAACCTCCTGAAGACGACAGAAATACTGCTCTATGCCCTTCTGGAATACAGGCTGGGTTCCCATACCAACAGAGGTCCAGTGACACTGCCAGGGCCCTTGGAAACTATCCAGTGGGTGACAGCCAGATCAGGAATTATTTACTGAGAGATTCACAGAAGGTCAGCCAAGACGAGGCCTCTGAGGACACTACAAATGACTGTAGGACGGGTCCAAGGAGGTGTGTGAAGTATTAAAAGTGCCGGCAGGGGTCAGCCTATCATCCCTGCCAGTCATCCCCAGCCCAGAGATTCACGGGCCACACCAGGATGCTCTCCGCTCAGATGTTCCGGCACTCCCCACGGCTGCGCACTGCGTGGATGTGGCACATAGTCCAGCGATTATCATTCTGGCATTTCACACAGTAAAAATCATGGGGTCGCTTTGTTCCATTTTGTGAGGGTCGAGGAGAAACAATAGAAACAGCAGGTAGTTTCCTGCTACCTTTTTTTGTTCCTTCACCAAATCCCTTTTTGCCGTCGATTAGAAATGTTTGTGGTGGCAGAGTGGAGATGTTATCAAGAAAAAAAAAAAGATGTAGTATCTAAAGTGCTTGTGAACAGCTCTGAATGTTGATCAGAGATCCTGAAAATGTTTGTGTTCTTCCCTGGGGAGTTTCCTCCCCCTGTGTATAAAACCCTCCACCCTTTTTCTAAGAGAAGAACACACCTCCGCAGCAGAGAAGCAGCCCGCGGAGGGAAAGGAGGCAGTGCAAGAGCCACTCACAGGGCTCCCCCTCCTCTGCTGGTGGGCCCTGCTCTCCCCCAGCCCTGTAGCACAAAAGCACCAGTACGGAAGAGCTACAGACACCGAAGCACCCTTGCACCCTAGCTCTCCTGAAAATCAATGCACTACCTGTTACAGTTCACAAGGCTATATTTATATTGTGTGTTTATACAGAATAAAATAAGTCCCTAAATTATTAAAATAAACTGGCTCTTATTGGGAAGTTAAAAAATATATGATAGATAATTTTCAGATAGAATTTTTCTATATTATACATCATAGTATATGATATATATCACAATATTTAAAAGTAAAATTTTTATATATTATCATTTTGTGGTTTATAAACAACTGGTTGGTCATGGAAAAACTTGCATTTTTATATGTTGGAATTCAAGACCAAGGATATTAACACCAGCATTCACAGTGTCATACTTCTTTTTTAAGCAGTCAAATTGCTCCTGTCTTTGACGTAAAAAAATTATTTTCAAGGACATTTAGGCTAAAATTAGAGAAAGTCAGACTTCTGTCCTTAACTAATAAAATTTGATGTAAAGTATTTGGCTTTCATTGACTGTCTTAAGGAAGCTATTTTCTCTCTGAAGAATAGTTTCTGTAGACCAAAGACCTATTTTCAAGCTTGCAGCAGAGTGGGCATTATTGATTTAGTCACTAGATTTGAATTTTTCTATCGGAACTGTGTATAATATCTCAGTGAACAGACGAGCAAAACTCTCTTATTGTTGTTTTAAATTATGTTTCTTTAAAAAAATAAAGAAAACTTAATTATCTTAGTCTGTTTTGAAAAGCTAAGAGGTATCCTCCCTGTTGCCATGGATATGGACATCCTGTTTATAATAATGGTCTTTTCAAAGAAATTGAAGCTCATTAAAATCACCATTTGCAAAGTAACACTTCTATTGCAATAGCCAATTAAATTTATGAAATTTATGTATCCTCAATATTTCACTTTCAGTGGAGTCTTTAGTAGTGGTTTTTCCCTACAATATGCTTTTCAAATGCTATTTTTCAATAATTAATATTTTTCTGTATTTTCAAACAAAATACAGATTCTCTTCAGTACAGTTCTGTTGGAGAAAACAATTATTTAACAGTTCAAAATATGTTTGCATTTTAATACATATTGCGGTCATGGAAAATAGGTTAAAAATCTGTCAGTAACAAAGTCAATTATAGTTAACATTTTTTTGGAGTGCTCACTGTGTGCCAAGCTTTCTTTTAGGAAGGCAGCTATGCTCACCACTATACCACCAACGCCAACTCAAGCTTTCTTTTAGGTAGTTTGTATTTGTTAACTTGCTTGTATTTTGGGATGAAAATTTATGTGGCAGCTTCCACAGAGGCTGAAAAAGTAAATCATATTTTGACTTTACAGAAAAATAAAGTATATCAATTAAATATTCTACCCAGAGAAAGAGAAGAAAAAGTAAAAGGAACCAGTTCCTAAGATTCTTCTCATTAGGTTAGTATGCTCCTAGTTCACCTTAAAATCTTTATTATTAAGTAAAAAAAAAAAAGGTAGCTATGTTTACTAGTTATTAGAATAATGCAAGTAGCTAACAATTAAGTATTTTTTGTTAATCTCCATGCTATGTTCCTTAAATATCTTACATCATTCAATCCACACAATACCCTTTTCAAAAAATTTTTTGAGATAATGAAACTGGTGCTGAGGAAGGTAAATAAATTGTCCCAAGACACAAAATCTATTTCAGTAGTGACAGAGGTGAGATCGGACTGAGGTTGTTCTAGCGTTCTCTATGCCAGATCCCAAAGTCTCAACCATCCAAACCCTATCTATATTATTATATACAACTAAACTATACCGTATTCTTTTATAGATAACTTTAGGTAGGCTTTATGTATCTTCATATGTATAACATACATACCTGAACTCATATAAAATTTAGCTCATACATATAAATATATACACACATGTTCATATAAATTCTTTACCCCATAACTCCGCATCTTGTCTTGGGGAATAGATTAGGAAGACAATGGAGGTGGCCACAGTAGATACAATAGTCTAAAAAGTATGTTTTTTAGTTTTATGACAAAAAGAAAAAGAAAGAAAAAAGCAAGCCCAGGTCACCCCAGGCCTAAGAAATTCCTCAAGACTTAAAAATAACAAAATTAATGTTGGGTTTTCTCCTCTAGAGCATTTAAATTATAGCATATGTCTATTTTTTGAGCCTTGAAAGTCCAACTGTGGATACCTGGAGCCCACCCAAGGGGTACCTCCTCTCTAATGTTACATCCGAACATCTCCTTTGAGTCAATGGACACTGACTACATTTAAAGCCATATATTGATTCACCTCGTGTTGGTTTTAAGCAGTAGCAGGACCTCTGTAACCCAGGCCCACATTTCTGTTCACTTATCCGAAAGTATTTTTTGAACACCTCACTGTACCAGACAATGAGCAGGTACTGTGGGTGTAAAAATGAATAAGGAATGGCTCTGCTTCATGTAGCTCACAGTAGAATGTGGGGGACAGGTATATGTAGATCTAAATTACAATGTATTGTACCAGGTATTTTCAAAATGTTTTAAAAAGGGCTATAGGAGCTCAAGGATGAAATAGTTGAAGGAAATCTTAATCTTTCATACCATGCGCCATTGGACTTAGTTAATATACATAAAGGTGGTTCCCAATCAAGAAAGAAGGGCTTTTCTGTAAGAAGGAAGCTGTGCTAAAGCAGGTCCAGGAAAAGTTAAAAACTGTCAAGAGCCTAGGAGTTAGGAAAACAGCAGCTGATGGGGTGGAGAGAGAAGTGTTGGGGCCGCACTGTGAAGGAGCTTGAATTCACTCTGGAAGCCAGTGATCTCTATAATCTCTAATTGTGTATCTCTACTAGCATAAATTCCCAGCATAGAGAAACGTCTATGCATGTTATAAAACACACGTTAAAAGTACTAATTCCAAAAGTACAAAATAAAAAATAAAATTGAACTCCTGAGATTTCTCCTTCCACCCCAATGGGTCATTCTTGGTCTATGTACCCGACTTTAAAAGCTACTCCATGAGGCAGGGAAAATTCGAAGGAGACTTGGAAACAGGGGAATTAAGTAATCAGCTTTGCTCTTTCAAGAGATTAACTCAGGGAGAAGTGAAGAGGACCAACTGAAAAAGGAAACTGTGGACAAAGAAAACAGGTGGAGCCTCAAGACCTGGTGCAGGAGGGCTGGTGGGAACCTGGGTTAAACCTGCAGCAAAGAGCAAAGGCCGAGAAAGATTTCGCCCCTGTCAGTGGGGGGTGGAAGTGCCAGGACCACACGGAGGTGCTATCCACCCACCTGCCAAGGACACAGAACCATATAAACACGGTTCCTCAGGGAACTCTATCTGCTTTAAACCAAGACCTTGTTAAGGAAAGATAAAGAAATGAAACAGAGAGAAATAATAAACAGCAGTATTTAAACAAAATTTTAGTAAGTAAGTATGTGGCTCATTATTTTAGTCTCTATTTCTCTATATTTTTAAACTATTTTAAAATAAAAATATAGATTATTCACATGCTAACATTTTTTAAATCAACCTCATTAACAGAGAATTTTGACTTATGAATACTAAACATTAAATTCTCCTTACAAAAACTAAGCAGTTTTGTTAACTTCAGTGAATGTTGACAAGTGAGAATTTCATACCTTAAAATGACTAAACATTTCATACATTTGCAGATATGTGCAAAATTGCTATCAACTCCCCTCTCTATTACAAAATTAATGAGTGTTCAGTGAAGCCATAACAAAGAATTTTCCTCCAGGCATGTTATAAAAACATTTCTAGTTCTAGTATGAATGCAAAGTCTTGCCTGCAATCCAATGATTTAAAATATGCACATTTTTGAAGATGATGAATGCCACACAAGGTAAGTCTTTTGATTTTTCTCATATTTAAAACCCCTGTCCTACCTTATCAAGTCCTGTCTTGTAATGAATGTTTTCCTAAGGGAGGATTGAGGAGCAATTAATGACTGAATTCAGGGCATTCCCATTTCACCTGACTACTTAAGGGTATGGAGCTCCAATAAATTCTGAAGAGCACTAAAGTACTCGACCCATACCACTGTTATTTTCTTCATAGAAGTTGATTTTGCCCAGAACTGATACCTCACACGGCAGTGAGGGATTTGCTCTCGCTATAATAGTGTTGCTGCATTATATAACAGTGCTGGGTCTGAACTTCCTTCTCTGACTCCTGCACATTCACTCAGTCTCACTGTAAGGGAAACACGGTGTTGTCAGGATGAGCTATGAGCCTGTGAAAGTGCAGAGGCAGAGTCACAGAGTCATGAAATAAATAATCACTGATGCACACCATTTGTCCATTATGCTCCTTATATCCAAATTTAACACTTTCATCTTATCTCTCCCCATTTCCCTTTTAAAAGCCCCAACTGAATTTCCTATATTTTATAGATGCTTCTCAATTGTATAATTAATATTCACCATTAATCTTTACAAATGAAAAAATAACAATCCAAAAATACTAACCAACCTTGGACTTCTCCCTCTGACATCAATAGTGCCATTTAAGAATGTTTCCTCATATTTATAGAATAATCAGAGGTTTCAATAATATAATTTAATAAAAATACATAAAAATGTTAATGGACTCATAGGGCAATAAGTCACAGGAAAGGAAACTACAATTATCCAATTACTGAAGCAAAGGGAAACAAACACTGCTCTGTAGATTCCGTAGAAATGGCTTGTATCAAATCCAATAAAATTAGATTTACAATATGGACTTATATTTTATAGTAATATTTGTATCCAGTTGAAAATTAATTCATTTCACCTGCCTTCTAAAAATGTCAATTATATTAGAAAAAGGAATAGATACTTCAATTAAAATGTTATCATGCTATATTTTCATCATATTAAAAAAATGCATGCAGAGAACAGCCTTGAACACTTGAAGTTTTGAGGTTAGCTAGAAAAATTACACTGCAGTCATTGTGTTGTAGGGAAAGCTCAGTCACCATTTCTTGCTCTTCATTTTCTATAACTGACGACACCACCATATGAAGGGGAGTCTACCATAAACTGGAATCTTGTGTGAGACATAATTTCCTTACACCTCAGTTTTGTGTACTGCAGTATAAAAAAAAGTCTGTCTATAGTTATCTGTCTCCCTGTCTGCCAATCTGTCTATTACTTGCCTCAGTATTATTGAAATAATCACAATGGTCAGTGTGCTTTACATAACACACACTTGTGTGTGAATCACATAATTCATGCAACTGATCGCTAGAAAGATAGCAGGAGCACAAGACCTGTCCTGGCTAGAATACCGAATGGCTGTTACTCTGAGTTGTGGTTTTTGATTCTTTTGGAAAGCAAAAGTGCTTTCCTAAATCTCCCAACTTAACAGCAATATGCACCCCATATCTATTCACATATTGTAAACATGCCAGGGGAAAAAGGGTCAGGATAGGGACTAATGCTAAAATATCTCCTTCTGAGATGTGCAAGATTATAGGCAAAATAGTAGTAAATTCTGCAAGGACAACTTTTTACAAACTCATCTATTCAATGAGTTAGAGAGTTGGGCAGTAAGATTGCTAGAGTGGGTAAAAGTCTGCCACTAAAGTTAGTTTAGAAACCTCCTAATCAGATGACTGAGTGGGCACGACCCATATGCAAGTAGTTAACTCTAGCATCAGACAGATTTTCCTTTGTTCAGGCATGAAAAGCAGGAAGCAAAATCTCAATTTCTCTCTCTCTCTCTCTCTCTCTCTCTCTCCCTGTCTCCCTTCCTTCCTCCCTCTCTCCCAAAACCAACTTAAAAATAAATACTGCAGAACTAAAGTGATCCTAAAAATTCAAAGGAATAACATATTCCTGACAAATTATCTATTGCTGTATTCAAAATAAAATTTTTAGAAAATTGGGCACATGATGACATCTATAAAGTAGAAGCCAAGTCCTCCTGTATTTGTTGAAATTCAGAGTTCACTGAGTTGCTGAGTGCCTTCTTTGTGCCAAGCATTTCCATAAGGCTGTGTTTCCCATTCCCTAGAATGTGTTAGTATCCCCTGAGAGGTCTGGAAAAAAGTGAAGAGTGCCTGGGCCCCAGAGAACTGCGGTCCATGCTGCCCAGGTGATGCTGATGTTCATCCAGGGCTGAGAACCACTCAGTCAGAGGTGGGGGATCCAGCTGTGAACATACAGACTTGATTCCAGCCGTCATGGAGCTGTAGTTCTTCACATAAGACTTGGGTCATAAAGAGAGAAATAATTATAGATGGTGATAGTAGCCATGATAATAAACAGCTTGATATACTTGGAGAGCAACCAGAGGGGATGGGGTGGGGCATTTTTTGTTGGGGGGAGGGGGCAGCTAAGAAGACTTTCTAAAAAAGGTGACATTTGAACTGAGACCTAGATATCAAGAAAAACCAGGCTTGCCAAGATCTGGGAGCAGAGCTTTATGAGAGGAGGAAATAGTGCAATGTCTTAGGGTGATATAATCTTGATGGAGTTGAATGAAAGAAAGGAGGCCAGTGAGCGTGGGGTGAATGGTGTGAGGGAGATGAGAGAGGCAGGCTGACCACGGATCAGAAAAGTCCGTTAGACCATGTCGGATATCCGGAATTTTTAAATTTAATGAGAAGGCATGGAGATTTTAGTAATGCAACGGTATGATCTGATTTACATAGTTATAGCCCATTTTGACTGGGTGAAAAAATAGACCGTTAGGTAGCAAGAGAAGATTATTAAGAGACTTCAAATGGTACAGACTAGAAATAATGTGACTTGAATGACAATGGAGGAAGTGGAGAGAGAGCAAGGAACGTTCGAAGCACAAAAATGTGCTGATAATTATGAAGCTGGGAAAGGAGGTTCACTAGGCTCTTCTATTTTTGCATATGTGGAAATTTCTGAAGTAAAAAGTTGTCTGATTGCAGGGTGGGGCAAAAGTAGGTTTACAATTGTAACTACATGAAACACAAAGTTTATTCTTGGATTATTATTTATTAATTATTGTATTATTTCCCACACAACTTTAAACCTATTTTTGCACCACACTATTATATGATAACTTAGGAATTGCTATAGGCTTTTAAGGGAAAAGATTTCAACCTAAGAATCTCTCATGCTTTCTAGTATCATGAGGGGAACAGAAACATTTTACAAGCATGTGAGAATGCCAATAATTTTTGAATTGTTTTAGACAGACTTAGCAGATGGAAAGAGTAATCAAAACTCAAGAGTGAAACAGTTGTGTATAACAGCTTCTTCCTTATTCAGTTTGAATCCCCATCTCAAAGGTCCTGTTGAGTAACATGTTGTCAGAACACTTATGCAGCCTGGTCTTTGTCCTTAGCTTTGGCTGCTTTCCCTGTATTAGCAAATGTATTTTTTTGTGACACACCCTTCAGGGATGTCAAACTCATTTTCACTGGGGGCCACATCATCCTCTCGGTTGCCCTCAAAAGATCAAAATAATTTTAGGACTGTATAAATGTAACTACTCCTTAACTGTTAAGGAGTTGAAATTACATTTCCTGAAAGCTTAACACAAAGTTTAGATAGAATTTCTTGCCAGGATGATGACTGCTGAGATCTTTTAGGACTCTCTCTAAACATGGGAGAATATATTCCCTGGGAACCCATAGGTGTCCGTGGTTCTCTCCTTGCACGTGGGTTTTTATCTCTGCATGTCACATCAGAATGGCAGTGCGGCTTACCTTCCAGTGGGACGGAATACTCTACAGCCTAGCTGCTCTGGGGCACTTTGGTTCCACTGGAACTGGTCCTACCTGAAGATATTTCTGGGTGCTGACTCATTCTGTCACCTTAAGTATACTGAAATTTAATCCAACAATCTTCGAATGTAACTAAATTGGAAGCATAATTCATTACACATCACAGTGAACACTCTTGATGGATGTGTTGCAGATTGGTACATAAAAGACTCAGAGCCTCAAGTCATACAAGTGAGTCATCCCCTCTCCGCTCTGCAGGAGAGACAGGCACAAAACTGTCTCCTCCCTGGTGATTTGCCCTTTGGATGAGACTGTTCCAAGCTCCTGGGTGTATGTGCAGATGCCAAATGCTAAAAAGGCACTGCCTATGTCCTTTTTATTATTTTTTTAAATTGAAGCACACTGCAATTTGCGGGAATAGAAATTTGAGGATTGTGGAAGTGTATCACTAGTAATTTGGGATTGTGGGATGGGTGAGAGTTATTACCGATGTACAACTTGAGTCTACCACAAGAAATGAGGGGTTCTATTATCTTCCAGAACTTTGTTAAGTGGCTAAACCATTCGCACAGTTGGATACTCTGCTGGGAGTTTCACTATACTTTTTTCCTTGGACATAAGCAGAAGAGCACAGAGAAACAAATTGGTTATTTTCTTCATGGAGAATTGTGACTGATACTCCTCTGCATCTGTTAGATTCATGCTGACTGACCCAAATCAGTTATTCAGTCAGGAAAGATTATTAAACTGCCCTGTAGCTAAGGTATCTTTCCATTGTTTTTTTAATTACCATCTTCCAATCAGACATGTAACTGTTCTCGGACTATTTTGCTAAATATCAATATATAAAGATGTGTTTTGCTTTATTAGCATATGTAGTTGGTAAAATATCTTGTAATTCATTATATAATTAATAAAATATACACAAAAGTTAACAGAGATAATTTCTAAGAGATGGATATTCCAACTATTTTTTTATTTACTTATTTGCATTTTCTAAGTTGTCCACCATGACATGCATTATTTTTATAAAGAGAAAAACTGATTTTAAAATCATGTGTGTATGTATAATTTTAGATACCCTATTGTTACAATTATATTAAAAAGCAAAACAAAAAAATACTGCAAAAAATTAATGGTAGTTATATCTGAGTATCATATTGTATAGGTGATGGTAAGGACTCAAATATTTATTGAATAGATGAATACATTTTCTTCTTTATCTTTTCTAATTTTAAATAGTTTTTGGCAATGAGCAAGTGCTGCATTCTTCTTGGAAAAAAAATCAATAAAATGTAATGTTGGCATTGGCCCATAAGAACTAATGGTGTCCCACAAAACATATTTTATTCATTTCCACCACCTAAAACTGCCAATAAAAGACTGTATCACTGTATCTATAGGCAATATACAATCATTACTATACAAATAATTGTGTATAAGTGTTGACCTGCTTTTGAACTACTGTTTGAATCTTTTATTCTGATCTATTTTTTTACAGGTTATATGTTTAATATCTTACATTACTTTAAATAGTTTGAAACCATGGGCTGACCTGGCTTCATGTCACAACTCCACCACTTACTAGCTATGCATTTTTATGTATATTAGCTTTCTATGATTCAGTGTTATTATGGTAAGTGGCCCATTGGGTTTCTATGAGAATTAAATAAGATTATTTAAATAAATTTAGGTAAGCCATTTAGCACCATTCATTGCATGTAGGAAGCATTCAATATATGTGAAGTATAATTATTTTTTATCTTTGTTTCCTAATAATATAGTATCTGTAGTGCAGCTCTAGTTCGCTAAACAGATGTTAATTTGCTTTGAGTTTAAAGAATTCCAGTTAACCTCAAGCTTAAAGGCAGGAAGAGAAATGACAAATACCAGGTCATTCTTAAACAGTGAGTATATATTGAAGCCCACACTTGGGTGTATTCTCCAGTGTAAAATAACTGTTTTACTACTACATACATAGGCTGTACATTATAAAAGCAATTTTTAAAGATAAAAATAGCTCTCTTGACTTCTGCCCATTCCTATGACAATATTTAGTGATAATTTTGCAAATACCGATAATTAGGCACCAGCGTCTACTATAAGATTCCTCTCCCAACCCCTAACACTTCCATACTTTTCTCTCTTCTGCCTTTAAATTTTACTCTAAAACCTCTAAGAGGTACCCATTAGAAAGACTGCCAGATGGAAGTTAATATGTATAATCATGAAAAGCACAACTAATTTATATTGCCAAAACATATATGTTTGCATATTTTTTTAGTACACCTACATGTTGGCTGGATAGAAATCTACTCAATGTGTAGCCTGCTCTGTGCTTCTCTTGCCTATATGTCTTTACATTGATTGCTACAGGTCCCTGGTACATAATACCTACTACATAATACTCACTGAGTGAATAAGTAGATAAATACACGAAGTTTTGAAGCTTTCCTTTAAATAAGGTTGATATGGGATAATTGATTTTTATATAGAAATCTGTCAAATTTACTACAAATAAAAAAAAAAGCTGGCCATACCCCCTGAAATGGACAGTACGTAACTGTAATGTGCATGTGTAAAAACACATATGCGGTAGTCACGCTCACTGAGACTTTCCCATGTGGGAATCAAGGAAGTATGGTTAAAATTGCTTGAGAATCCCTATTACTTACAACATGCCATGAAGACCAGTATTTTAAATAACATTTTAACTGTTTCATACAAGCAGCTCTCAGTGTATTTATTAAACATCTATAGGATCCTGGCGTTGGCACACCAAATGAAACGCAGGAGGCTTTACAATTTTTTGTCATCATCCACTGTTTTTTACAATACACAAACAGTCAAAAGCTAAATAATCTTATCTGTTAGTTGATTTTAAGTCTAAAATACCTATACTTATATGAAATTATGTTCCAAATTTAATATATTTATTATGAAATTATCTATGTTCCAAATTTTAAAAGCTTTAAGGAGAAAAGACAATTCTAGTTTTAGTAGTACATGATTTACATACTTGTGTAAACTAATGTTAATTTTAACGGTGTTTAAAATGTTCTATGCCCTCCTGGGTGAGCTTATTTAACGGGTTAATCTATTCTAATATTATACAATCAGAACAGAATTTGGGCAAACTATATTTGAACTGAGATTAACATAATAGCATACCTTTAATAGAGAGTCTTATCAGCTCCCTACAATTATCAAATGTTCTAATTTAATGACAGTCAAACAATACAGAGGACAATTATAAAATTCTGAAGTATTGTGAAAATATTATACTTCAATCTTGAAGGGAAAAGTCACCATTCTCCCTTAGGGACATTAAATGATTTCAGCTTAAACAAAATGTACATTTAATAAGGATCAGGTTTTGTTTTATGCAAGGTTTTACGATGAAGTATGATTTCCTACGATTTAATATGTGTAGTTGGAAAAGAAAAGGGATTGGACTTAAAATAGTCCTGAAAGACAAGATTTGAGGGAGGGGCCAAAATGTGCAGTCAGAGCTCACCAAAGAGGTTGGGACCCACCATGTCCACGGGCAGTGAGGGATCCTGGGGACCAGGCTGCCCCGGCCCCAGGCCTCCGCCTTGCCTCCACCCGCTGGGGTAGAGCTAGAGAGAAGGAAGTATCATTTCTTTCAGGTTTTGCTTCAGGATATATTTAAAAGACAAAACTAGAAGCCATTTTTAAAGCTTCAGGAAAACAAAAAGAAAAATAAAGACTAGTACAAAGATGGGTGTAATCGTGCTTACTTTGTCCAGAAACAATGTTTCATAAAAAAAAAAAGGATGGTTTGTATGTGTGCGTGGGTGAAGGGTGGGGGCAGGATGAGCTTAATAAGACTCTGAACTTGAATCATCACCACAGTTATAATTAAGGCTGTGATCCTGAGCAAGCTAAGTGTAGCCTCTGTGCCCTCTGACCTTCATTTCAAATGATCACTTTCTAATACATCCTAACAGGCTCCCCATAAAAATAAAAAGGGAGTTGAGCAAAATGACCTGTAATGTTGCTTCCAGGGCTTAGATATTCTAGTCATGAGCAGCTTTGTAAAAAAGGAGGAAAATATGCCAAAATAACTGATTATATTAAAGAAAGTAACTCTCAGTAGTATTTTCTTTTCTTACAATTATACAGATTTTCTATAATCCATTTTTATATTGAGTTTTTACATAAATATCAATGTGTAGGATATTGCAGATGATTACTATATAATGAAGTCGTGTTTACTACTTAGTAAACAAGTCACTATGTTCACATATTTCATTAGAAACACTAGTTATGCACACTGTGAATGTTTTATCTGAGGGGACTCCTTTCCTGGGAGCATGAAATAATTAAGGGGTGGCCTCACAGTCCCGTGAAGACACAGGGAGTCGGCTCCAACCAGGGCTCGGGCGCCCCTCTCTCACAAAGCCTTCCCTGCACCTTCCCTCTCCAGGCTGCTCAGCAGAGCAACTGAGAACTCACTGAGCACTAGTTTCCCATCGCTCGTCACTTTGCATTCTATGGCAGTTAATTATGCACACGTATCATTTCCCCAGCCTAAATCATAAACACAAGAGAGGGAGGCTGTTCTATCTACTTTCGAACCCTCCTTGTCCATCACGGAACACAGGCACCCAATATTAAAGATTTGTAGAGTGACTGGAAAAGGCTCTTATCTCACCCTGGATTTTTGCCTCCACTTATGGCTAAATTATACTTCATTTATTAAATTGAAAACCTTAAGTATCAAAGAACTGTACCATACTGTAGTATGGCCATAACATATTACACTAATCTTTGAAGGAATGCAGAAAAAATAAACAAAAGTAACTTCAGTATATTAAAGATAAAAAAAGTATTTTTTTAATATGAAAAAGATGGCTTAACTGCTGAAGTAATGCTTCCTATATTCATTCATGTAACAAATAGTTAATGCATAATGCCTACTATGTGCTAAGAATTTTAGTGTGGGAATGAGGATTATTAAATAGAATGTATTCTCAAAAGCTTATAGAACCACCGAAGAAAGAAGTATTAAAAATAAATATTGTATTTTCATATGTCTTAAATGTAGTTTTTAATGTAAAACCACTTTAGGTAGTTTTGAAAAGTAAAATTATAAAATAGCTTCATTCATTTCTTTTTTGAAAAGCTATACTTTGATATAGTTTAATACAGCAAAATTAATATAAAAGTAAACTTTTATTAAGAAAAATGTAAAGTTAAACAAAACTTTTTGATTTTGAAATTAAAGAATATGGCATACATATGTAATTTCAAATGATCAAGTCTCTTATCTTTTTATTATGATTAAACAAAAAATGTACAATAAAATGTATAGAATGGGTAGAAAACTAGAAAAATCAGCCATGTTAAAAGTTAAAGAAATTCAACTGATTCACACAATGTAGAGGTTTAAATTGGTACATACTTATGTCCATTTTATGCAACTATGTGAATATAGTGTACACATCATGCTATTCTATAACCTTTTTTCATTGAAAATATATTCTCTATATTTCTCTATAATACTCAAAAATATAATTTTATGGTCATATAGAATTCCTTATTATTCATGAATAATAATTAATCAACCATTCTCCTATTGTAGGGAATTTACATTGCTTTAAGAATTGCAGGAATTGCGATACTACAATTACTATCATATGTAAGTATATAAATATTATTTATTTAACATAAATTAATATACACACTTTGCTGAATTCTGAAAAAATAAACTTATCCTAATTTAATATTTTCTTCATAATTCAAAATAAATTACCATATTTATGGCAGTGTGGAACATGATGATAAGTACTTGCTCTAGGTTCAGCATAACTGAGCTGAAATCCTGGTAGCACCACCTCAATAGCTGGGTGACCTCAGGCATGTTATTCAGTCTTTTTCAGATATAATAATTCCTTTGTAAAATGAGTTTAATAATAGCGTATATCATGTAGATTACAAACATGAAATGAGAAAATTGCTCAAAATGTATAGCATTTAGTTTTATAAGAATATATTAACTTTATATTAACTATGCCATTTACCATCATAAAAATAATAGTAGATACCAAGAACTGCTATATAATATATAAAACTATATATAAACAAATTTTATAAAATTAGAAATCATATATTTATAAGTAAAAATGAGTGATTAGGATAATTCATTTAAAATTATTTTATGTATATGCATTATATATAAATGTGTGTGTATTTATAATATTGTCATAAATTACATTAACAAAATTTGAGAAGAGTAAAGGTGTAAATTTCCAAAATATTATTTTATTATTCCTGCCACTGTGTACTCTGTCACCAATTTACCGTGCTTTATAAAACCACTGTCTTATAAGGAGTCCCCCACCAAAGACCCCAAAGAGCCAAAGCAATCTTGAGGAAGAGTAAAGCTGAAGGCACCACACATCCTGATTTCAAGCTATACTATAAAGCTATAGTAATCAAAACAGTATGATATTTGGCATAAAAACAGACACATAGATCAATGGACCAGCACAGAGAAACCAGAGACAAATCCATGAACATTTGGTCAATTAATTTCTAGCAAAGGAGCTAAGAATATGCAGTGGAGAAGGATAGTCCCCTCAACAAACAGTGTTGGGAACACTGGGAAGACATGTGAGAAAGAATGAAACTGGTCCACTCTCTTACACAGTACACAAATATTAACTCAAAAATGCATCAAAAACTTGAATGCAAGACCTAAAACAGTAAAACTTCTAGATGAAAACACAGGCAGTGAGCTCTTTGCCATAGGTTTCAGTAATGATTTTTTGGATTCAACACCAAAAACAATGGTAACAAAAGCAAAAATAAACAAATGGGACTACATCAAACTAATAGTTTCTGCACAGCAAAGGGAACCACCAACAAAATGAAAAGGAAATCTACTGAATAGGAGAAAATAGTTGGAAACCATGCATCTGATAAGAATTAATATCATAAATAAATAAATAAATAAATAAATAAATAAATAAATAAAATGGTTATAGTCAGAACCTGGAAAAAAGAATGATACAACTCAATAACAAAATATTAAACAAACCAATTAAAAAAATGGGCAGATGGTATAAATAGACATTTTTCCAAAGAAGACATACAGATTGCCAACAGATAGATGAAGTGCAAAAAATCACTGATCATCAGGGAATTCAATCAAAACCATAATAAGATATCACCTTATAGCTGTCAAAATGGCAATTAGCAGAAAAAAAAGAAAGAAAGAAAGAATAAGTGTTACAGAGAATGGTAAAAGTGAACCCTTATGCACACTAGGTGGAAATGTAAATTAGTGCAGTTACAATGGAAAACAGTACGGAGGTTCCTCGAGAACCGAAAACCAGAACTACCATACCATCTAGCAATTCCACTTCTGGGTATTTATCCAAAGAAAATGAAAACACTAACTCAAAAACATGTGCACCCCCATACTCATTGCAGCGTTATGTACAAGAAACATGGAAGCGACATAAGTATTCATCAATAATATTGGGAAAGATGCTATGGTACATATACATTAGAATATTAGCTATAAAAAAAAAAGAAATCTTGCCATTGTGACAACATGGGTGGACCTTGAGGGCATTATGCTGAGTGAAGTAAGTCAGACAGAGAAAGACAAGTACCATAAGATCTCACTCATATGTGGACACTTAAAAAAAACAACCCACAAACCATACAAAACAAAAAGCTGACCTCACAGATACAGAGAATAAATTAGCAGTTGCCAGAGGCTGGTAACAAAGGATAGCTGAAATGGGTGAAAGTGGTCAAAACATATGAACTTCCAGTTATAAAACAACACATGGGCATATAAAGTATAGCATGGTAAATATAGTCTATTTGAAAGTTGCTAGAAGAGTAGATCTTAACAATTCACATCACAAGAAAACAATTTTGTGACTACATATAGTGATGAACATTAACCAGACTTACTGTGGTGATCATCTGGCAATATATGCAAATATCAAATCATTGTGTTATATACCTAAAAATAATATAATGTTATCTGTCAATTATCTATTAATAAAAACCATTCTAGATTGTGCAGGAGAATTTTTAAAAATGTCTTAAAACAAAATGAGTTCCCACATCTGGAAACTGTCATGCTCTTCCCTTTGCCCACAACACTGTCTTCTATTCTCTGCTTAGTAACTCTTGCCTACTCTGTAAGAATATATTCTTAGATCATTATCTCTACAAAATCATCTCTGATACTGCTAGATGTAATCATTCTCTTTTCCTAAGATCACAATTATACTTAATTGCTTTTATTATATCAATTAGCAAGCAATCTCTTTTTATCTGTGACTATTTATTGAAAATAACATTTCCCCCACATTCTTGAGAAAACTCTAGCAGTTCTGCACCTATGGTAACAAGTTAATACTAGAAATTGTTTTTAATCCTCTTTAACCACTCCATGATAATTCTAAAGCCATGGTGACAAAAAAAAAAAAATCCCTAGACTAAGCATTAAAGCTGTTTTATCAACCAGTGACACATCACCTCAGTAAACACAGTTCTGAAAGCCACCAATCAGTGAGAGATCCTACTTTTGAAAGTTAAGCAGTGAACGAAGCCTCACTCTAGTAACACATTTTCAAAAGCAGGTCAATCAGCAGCTCAGTCTTACTGAGGAGATGCACGCTGAATCCGGGTCATTTCACTCTCACTGCTAAAAGCCACTAATCCCTGACTTGCATGCTGCATGACCAAACCAGAAGCCTAAACAAACAAACAATTGTCTCGCGCTGTTTCTGAGAGTTGGGAATCTGGACTATATTTTCTGGCAGCTCAGGCCAATGTCTCGTGAAGCTGCAGTCAGGCTGTCACAGGAGTTATAGGCACCTGAAGGATTGACAGCACTGGAGGCTCCATTTCCATGTTTCCTTGCTCAGGTGGACCTCAGTTCCTCACTGACGGTGGGCAGATGCCCTGCGTTCACCAGCACACAGACCTGTCAGCAAGGCTGCCCAGATGCCTTCATGACCCAGCAGCTGGCTTTCTGAGTAGCTTATCCAAAAGAAAGCAAGGCAGGAGCCACAAACTCTTTTATGCCTACCCTCAGAAATAACATCATTACTACTGCTGTACTCTGCTGGAAACAAAGACCAACCCTGATGCACTGTGTATGACTTCAACCAAAGCATGACTACCAAGATGCATAGATCATCGCGGCCATATTATAGGCTGACTACGGCTCTTCCCAACAACCCCATTTAATATCAACAAGTTTACTTTGCTCAGAGAGACTGTTTAACCAGTGTGACTCTGCCCAAAAATCAGCTTTGGGTTTTTAATTTCAGATATTGCTGTTATCCCTTGTCATTTAGAGATGTTCTTCTCGGATTTTTTTAAAGAAGATTCTCATTTGGTAGGATTCTCATATGATGCATAGACCAATAGGAGTGCTCACTGGAAGTGATTGACCCAAAACTCTCCCAGTGCTTTGGATCTGAGAGAATATGAACACTTCTAAGGCAGGGATTAAGTGTTAGTTATTTCTCAATCTTTCTGACAACCATGTAGTAGACACTCAGTGCTTGTAGAATAAATAAATGCAGAAGTCAAATAATAGAACATTCTTACAGTTTTCATTTTACGAAGTTCAGAGTTCAAATATCTGAGTGGTAGATTATTATAAATGTGCAACTCTCATTTCTATAACTTACAGATCTGATGCTGCATCCTCTTCCTTACGCTTCCAACTGCTTGGTGCAACGGGAGCTGGCAGAGTGGGGGATTCCCTCTGACTTCATCATGGAAGTCCGAGAAAAAACATGGACTTCACATAGAAAACATTCACTCCATTAAATGAGGGAGGCCTAATTCATTAGAATTTTTAATAACTTGACCATAGATGAAAAACTTGAATCAGAGATACTGCATTATTCCGTCGTATCTTTCTGTTGAGTGGTTCCTGTGAGTATACTGAATATCGAAAGTTTTCAACAACTGAACCGTCTAAAAATAAAGTGGCATTTTCCCACCAGCAATTAGGCTTATAAAAACACATGCACACCATTTACCCTTAACAAAGAAAATGAAAGAGGAATTAAAGAACATAAAGGTGGAGGCTTCTGCCAGTTTACAGTTGAGGGAAGAAAAGGAGGAGATCCATAGGTGTAAAGCCCAAACGACCTCTCAAGTACAGTTGGATTCGGTGACTACACTGTGCTCCTCAAGTAATCAGAAACTTTACAGGCAGAGCAGGGCATAGCACTTTTCAACTTATCCAGATTGTAGTAGACCACAAACAAATACCAAATAAAAATAAATATATGGAGCTTCTTTCAAATTAGGATCATCCTCAAAGAATAGGTTCCAAACAACTGAGTTTTGACAAGAGTAATAAACGTCTATATTCTGAGAAAAATCAAACCAAGTCAAGATAAAAAAAATTTAGGAAGGCAAAATAAATTACACGTATATCAAATAGTTACAACAAACTATGGCAAAAAAAAAAGATAAAAATGATGAATAGAAATCTAAGTAACTGCTGAGATGTATTTTTTAAAGTTTTTTACAGTGAAAAATGTAAGTAGAACATGTAGCAGCTAGAATTACATCCTCAATAAATCAGACATATTTGATTATCATATCTTATTGTAAGTTTCATCACTTAAAAGAAATGAGAAAATTTGCAAAATACTTAGAGAGACATTCCAAAGACATTAAGGATTACAAAGAGGGCATCTGAGGAATAATAGATTAAATGGCCAATTTTAGAGAAAAGATTCTTACTAATCTGTGCATAGCCTTCCTTTCATGGACAGTGAGAAAGTTACAAGTGCAATGAAGGGTGTTCAAGAGAAGAAAGTCTTACTATTGCAAAGTAGAAAATTCTAAGAGAGGAGATCATTAAATATCAGACTCCACTCTCAAGGACAATTGTGCAGTTGCCAGTCTTTAAAGAAGGGATTATCACTGGGCTAATGTCCATCAGGTCCTGCCTAAAGGCAGTGGAATAAAGTGAATAGCATAAAGAGACACCTTGTACTTTTATAATGGGTAACAAAACAGTGATTAGACCAGAGAACCAGGTTCCAGTATTAATTACATAACTTAGATAACCCTATGTTATAGAGGTAAGTAAAATTTACTATATTAAGGGCTGGAAATGACATATGAAAAAGAAGTACTTGAAAATTAGAAGTCTCTGCTCATTACTCAGGATCTGAACAAATTAGAAACCTTACATTAATACAATAATATGGTTTCAGTTAAGAATGGACCATTAGTTTGAGAAAGTAATTTAATCATTCATTTGTATTCCCCAGATGATTTCATTAAAAGATCACAGCTGGCCTACCCCTTTCAGGGTATTCCTATTAGAATTCCAGGAGTTCCTTAATCTAATCTACAGCATCCAGGTTAAAAGCCCACCAAAGTCCCAAAAACTTGATGAAGGAGAGAAACAGCATCAGTTTATTTGGAACAGTCCAGAAAGCCAGGGAGCTCAAGGAAGGGCAACTCATAAGGAAAGACAACCAAAGACATGTTAAAAGACTGGGTTTCCTAAGTAGCCTTTCCAAAAATAGGTTTGACAAGCAAGACCTATGCTCTGGGAGAAAAATATTTGAAGACTTTTCTGTACAGTTGATTTTAATATTATAAAACTATAATTCAGAAGAAAAACTTTGTGCATATTAAACAATTTGAAATTATGGCTTAAGCAAGTATGGGTTATCCACTGGGTTAGCGAGTATGAAATATGAAAGTATGGATAAACTGAATATATTTAGAGTATGTCTGGTCCTAAAACTACATAAATTGTTAGCAACCCATGCCATTCATAGAGCATTCAGTAACTGTATTAACTAGTCCTCAGTTCTTGCTGATGATACATCTCTAAATCTACAGAGGGAAATCAATAAACAGGAGTGCCTACATTATGGAACATTGATGTTCGAACACATAATAAATTCCCAGAGCTACCTTCCCTAAAATGTTTATAGTCGAGGAGTTACTAAGTTCCAAAAAGCGCTTTCTATAATAGACAGTTCTTTTTCAAGACAAATGCCGCAAACTCTCTTGTCAATCAGTTTAATAACTACAATTCAGAAAGATGCAAAGCCTTGGTCACTTGCTATAAAAGGAAAAGATAAGCCTAAAACCTCCAAAGTTAGAGTCCTCAACTTACAACATAGTATATATATATTCTTTCTATTTATTTTATTTGAGCCAAATATTCACAAATGGGCTCTAAAAAATGAACACAATTTTTTTAAAAAATGATATGTGTCCTGTTCTGGTAATTTTCAGGTGGAAAACTGCAAAGAGAAAATAATTTCACAACCAAGGTCTTGATTCATTTTACAGAACCTAAAAAAGTAAAAAAAAAATTCATAATTTTCTTTCTTTCTTTCCCTCCTCTTCTTCCTTTAGGCTACCTATCAGAGCTGAGCACTTAAATAGACTTTCATATTCACTGGCCCAATAAGATTGCATTAAATATGTGACTGTAGATAAATTCTAAAATACTAGCTTTAAAACTTAAAGAGAAATCATCTTGCAAAAATATTACCAAAATACAGATTTTAGTATCTTGGATTTTTATGGTTTCAATTTTATTTTTACAGCTGTATTATATTAAAGTATAAATGAAAAACTGCACATATTTAAAATGGATAGTCTAATGTTTTTACATATATGCACATCCATGAAACCATCACCACAATCAAAATAATAAGTATCTTTGTTGGCCCCACATTTTGTAATCAATCCACCACAGTTCACTTCCACTTTCCACCATGCCTCCATCCCAGATAACCACAGCTATGCATCTTCCATACAGTTTAGTTTGTTTACATTTTCTAGACTTTTATATAAATGGAATCATACACTTGCACTCTTTTTTTTAAATCTGGCATCTTTCACTCACCATAATTGTTTTGAGATTCAGCCATGTTGTATATGGATCAATACTGTCAATGGTTTTTGGCAAACATTTCTTTTATATTCCTGAATAGTGCTCTTCGTGGATATATCACAATGTGTTTATCCTTTCTTCTGTAGGTTGGCTTTTGAGTTGTTTTTAGTCTGGGTTATTTACCACAATGTACCTGTGTATGTTCAAGTCTTCATGTGGACACAGACTTTCTATTCTGTTAGGCAAACTTCTAGGAGTGCTATGGCTGGGTCATATAATAGGTGTATGTTTACCTTCTTAAGAAAGTGTCAAACTCTTTTGCAAAGTGGGTTTTTTTTTATCATTTTGCATTTGCAAGGCAAATATTAGTGTTCCAGTTGCTGCACATTGCTGCCAACACTTGGCGTGCTGCTGTCTTTTTAATTTCAACCATTACGGTAGGTGTGTGATGGTATCTCATTGCAGTTTAATTTACATTTCCCTAAAGACTAGTAACAGGGCGTGTATTTTTTGGTCTTGTTTGCCATTCAGATAAATTTGTTCTCTTTTTATTTTGTATTTTTTTTTATTTTATTTACAGTAACATTAACCCTTTTCAGCACATAGTTTGTTTTAGTTAGTTTTTAGAGTCAGGGCACACCACCGTGATTGAGACACAGGACAGGCCCGCTTACCTAAGAACTCTCTCGCTGCCTCTTTCCAGCCAATCCTCCCACCAGCCTTAAGTCATGGTAATCACAGGGCTGATCTCTGTCTTTATAGTTTTGCTTTTTTCCAAAGCGTCACTTAAATGGAATCGATATGTAGCTTTTGAGCTAGGCTTCTTCCGCTTAACATGATGTATTTAAAATTCATCACATTGTTGTATCAATAGCTGAGTAGTGTTTCATTGTATAGATGTAACAAATTTTCACTATCCATTCACTAGGTGAAGAATATTTGTCCTCTTTCTAGCTTTGGGCAATTATGATTAAAGCTCTCTCAACACTTAATAATAAAAACAGGCAAAATATTTGAACAGTCACTTCACCAAAGAAGCTATACAAATGACAAGTACATGGAAAGATGTTTTATATCAACTAGAGAAAGCCAAATTAAAATCACAATGGAACACTAATACTTAGCTATTACAATGACTGAAATTAGAAAGACTGATCACACCATGTATTGATAGAGCTGTGGACCAGATTCAACTCTCATGTTTCTGCCAATGAGAAATAAGAAATGGTAATAAGCACTTCGGAAAACAGTTTAGTCAAGAGAAAAGGAACCATTATTTCTATGTACAGTCCTGTATATGAATGCCCATAGCTGCTTTCCTTGTAGAACCACTATTAAAAAATTATAAAACAACCAAAATGTCCACCATAAAGTGAACAGATGAACACAGTGTGGCTCCACTGTTCTAGTGGATGCACCAAAGTATAAAACAAGCACTTTTTTAAATGCAGGCATAATACTTAAGAACTAAATAAAATATTCTATAGGGCCTACGCATCACCTCACTTTATCTGATTGATGAATTGGAGTTGCATAATATAGGGTCATTTCTTCTTAACTATAAAAGGAAACAACAGGTTCAGAATCTTACCTATATACTTGTATCCTTCTTCCCCATTTACTATGGGTCTCAGCCAAGTTGACCTAAGTCGCATCTTATTCTGCACATGGGCACCTTGAGGAGGATAGAGTGTAAATAGCATTTCAATGGCACTGGACTTCTTGATGATGTCAGAATATTTTTCACGGTCTTCTGTAATAAAAAGGAATATTAATGTTTTCTAATTTTAGACATTTTAATAAAATGTCTAATGTGTTTCTTTTAAGAGATGCAAATTAAAACTCTTTAATAATTTGGCCCTGGTTGGATTGGCTCAGTGGATTGAGTGCCAGCCTGCGAACCAAAGGGCTGCTGGCTTGATCCCCAGTGAGGGCACATGCCTGGGTCGAGGGCCATGTTCCCAGTAGGGGTGCACAAGAGGCAACCACACATGTATGTTTCTCTCCCTCTCTTTCTCCCTCCTTTCCCCTCTGTCTAAAAATAAATAAAATCATCAAAATTTTTAAAATAATTTGAATGCTGATTATGTTGACAACATGGATTTTCTTTAGCCAAAGTTAATTCACCAAAAATCTTACTGTTCAGATAATTCCTAGCAAAAAATAAGTAAGAGATTTACTGACAGCATCTTCAAACACTATAAATTAAAGTAGTGCTGTTAGTAGCTATAGAAAAAAAGCAAGGTACAAATCAACAGCATTTACATTCTACATCCTGTAGCATAACCATATGTACTTTGAAATTGCCAATAAATGACGAAATCAGACTAACCAGACTCTCCCCCCAAAAAATGTTGAGTAGAGTTCCATAAACTGAAATTGCTGAAAGAATTAATATTCTTAGGTTATGATCCAGTAATGAATATACAAATATTTATATAGCATCACTATACACAAGGGATTATTCCAAAGGCTTTGGAACATTAACACATTTAATTTTCAAAGCACATCTCTAAGGTAGATCCTATTATTATTTCTATTTCACATGAAGAATTTGAGGCCCAGAGAAATTAAATAATTTGCCTAAGTCTTTCAGTCTGTAAATGATGCAATTAGGATTTGGATTAACTAAGGAAGCTCTTATTTGAAAATGGAAGCTTGTCAACCAAATATGACCTGCATTAACAAGTAGGTAAGAAAACTGGCCTTGGCTGGTGTGGTTCAATGGATTGAGTGTCATTTGATTCCCAGGCATGGCACATGTGTGAGTTGCCAGCTAGGTCCCCAAATGGGAACGTGCCATGAGCAACCAATGGGGGCCAGGTCTTCAGTTGGGGGTGTGCCATCAGCAACCAATGGCTGTTTCTCTCTCACACATGGATGTTCCTTTCCCTCTCTCCCTCCCTCCCTTCCCCTCTTTCTAAAGATAAATAAATAAAATCTAAAACAATAATAATAATATGAATTACAGACTGAAATAGTTTTGGTTACTATTTTATTTGCCAACTCTAATCCCACATGCATGGTTTTTATTCTCCCACATTCCCCAAGAAACCAAATAGGACATAATAGTTAATAGGACATTTTATAGCAGATCATTCTCCAATATATAAAATATTTTCTATTAAAAATAATAGACTGAGTATCTACTGTCAAAAACAAAAGAATATTAATAATTAGGAAATAGATAAATTGTCAGCTTTACATTCTAAGATTATAAAAAGAAATCTCATCTATTATTATACTTGTTCCTTTCTAAAATTATGTTTAAAAGATATTTTAACACTAAAAATGCATGAACAACACCATCTCAGATGAAAGGCAGTACTTCACATCAAATGATAAAAACCTTGAGCCTATAGGACTGTTGAAAGTGTCAATTCCTTTCTAAGAAGCCTTCCCTCAACACAAATGGTAGCTCAGACACAACACTCCCAAAGGGCATGTCTGTAAATTAAGTTTAGGACCAGTCCCAAGTATGTGGTTGGCCAAAAAGGTCCTTTTTTTTTTTTTAAGATGGCTCTAGTAGCACTTAGTTAGTTGTCTTTAACTTCCTTTGAAACAATTTTGTTAGATTGTATTGTGACAGCTGTCATATCACCTTGCATTAAAAAAAATCAAAATTAGTGACTTTTTGTGTAGCCATTTTAATATTGAAGATGGAAGAAAATACACATCATTTTAAGCATATTATGCTTTATTATTCCAAGAAAGGTAAAAATGCAATTGAAATGCAAAAAAAAATTTTTTTTGCAGTGTATGGAGAAGGTGCTGTGACAGATGGAATGTGTCAAAAGTGGTGTGCAAAGTTTTGTGCTGGAGATTTGTTGCTGGACAATGCTCCATGGTCAGGTAGACCAATTGAAGTTGATAGCGATCAAATTGAAACATTAATTGAGACCAGTCAATATTCTACCATATAGGAGAGAGCCGACATACTCAAAACATCCAAATCGATAGTTATTGGTGAAAATTAAAACTGTCTTTTATTTTATGGATAAAACCACATGGACCTTTTGGCAGCCCAATACATCAGGAAGAGCTGGGTGGGTAAGAAAGCTCCAGTAGCGACCCTGACTTATTAAACCAGAATGGCAGACCTTGTCATTGGAGTCAATTATTGACAAGTGTTTACAAGTATGGGTAGAAATATCCTAATCCTTTACCTTGACCCAGTAACTTACTGCACTATTATGTAACTAAGTTGACCACCAAGGTAAAAATACACTTTATAGTCTTCACACAAACACAAAGTTTACAGGCTGAAAACCATGATGATAGATAATAGAGGTTTTCTTTCATTTTGAATATTATGCATTAATTAAAATACTAATTTATCTCTATGGGCCACTGACTAGTCACATGAGAATTTCAGTGTGATTTTGGACTGGCGGTTTATAATCTAGCGCCTCCTATACTGATTTCTCAATGTTGTACTTTAATATCTTTTCACTGTTTAGTTAGAGCATTTTATGCTGTATTTATTTTCTTTGATTTGAAATAAGTGAATGTCATACTTTTTTGTCACGCCATTTTTATCAGAGCCTTCTCTACTTATTAGTAAATTTAAAAGGATAGCAATTTATCAGAATGAAAAATTATATTTGTCTTGAACAAAGGAAAGCAAATCCATAGCATTCCCATATCAACATTAATGAAATTTTCTTTTTAAAAGAAGGAGGACAACATTGAAATTCAAAACCAAAGGGCAAGATGATTAGGAAGGCTGTTAAACAATATGCCACTGGATGGTATAACCAGTAAAAATAAATGCAAGAACCACTGATCTCTTATATTACATGTAAATACTGACATTACTTAATTTAAAGAAGAGCAAAAATGTCCATTAACATTTGACTGAGAGTAGAAAACACAAAATAAGGATATGATTTAATTAAAAATTTGTTAAAGTATAGCATATATTTATATTTTTAAATACCCTCAGTTCATGAAAACAGGCACATATTGTTAATTTTGCCAGAATGACCTTCACTGTATAATTAAAAGTTTAAGTGTATAAAAATTTTGTCCTTCATATATACCCTTATAAATCCAATTAGAATTCTATTATAAAATAGAAAATTAGGTGCTTGCAGGTATTTGATAGTTCAATAATCTAAGTACAATTACTTCAAAGGATTCACTTATTCAGTAGAATAAATACAGAGAGTTAATAAAGAAACATGGCTGTTTCATCTTATTTCCATGTTGATTTTTTGACTTTTCAGCTGATTAGCAAATAAATATATTTTCAAGTGTTTGTTAATAAAAGATAAAAGACATTTTTTCTGCCTTCATGTAATTTAAGGCAGAAAGGCAAAAACAGATCACATTATGATACATAAATTATATAGCTACACAAAACACTAAAATGATTTTGGTTAATAACTCAAATACAATTATAAGAATTCCTTAGAAGGAGAATTTTCTTTTTTTAAAAGCCTGTGCATGTTTGTATGTGTATGCATGTCTGTGTACTGGAAGTAATGCAAACATTGCCTCATAAATGATTGGAGTATTATGATTAATATTAAGTATTTTATTTTAAAAATATGCCCTTCGTATGTCTGAAGGTCTGAGTCTCAGGATGGCCAGATTAAATCCATTGTCACGATTTTATTCTGACAGACTCAAGATGAATGGCCCTCTCACCCTAGTTTAAATGCTCTCACTTTCTGAGAATAACAATAGCACGGAAAAATTCGTAAAACTTAAGAGCACAGCAGCAGTTTATACTGGGCTCGCCATACATAATTCACAATATATTTCTTTTCACTTTGTTTGAAAGAGTATTTTAATAAAAAAATTTATCTCCTTAGGTTGGATTAGTCAATTAAATTTGAATTACCTAATCCCTTGGGGTTTGGGTTTTTTGTGGTTTTTTTGCTACAAATTGCCATTCTTTTAGTCATTTTCATATATACGAGTTCTGTCCAGAAGTTATCCAGCCATGTAATAAGAAAAATAGAGATATTTATTGAAGAAGGTAGAAGATACAAGAAACATTGTACACAGGACAAGGACACCTCAGTCCTCTTCAAAGGAGGCACCTTGGGACCTCACACAGCTCTCCCAGTTACCATCAGCTGCCCCATCTTATTTTCCTGAATCTCACTGATGGTCTGAAATCTCTTCCATTTCAAAGGTGATTTTAGTTTTGGGAAAAGCCAGAAGTCACAGGGCACCAAATCTGGGCTGTAGCAAGACTGAGTCACCTGGGTGATTTGATATTTTGCCAAAAAACTCTGCACAAGACATGATATATGAGCAGGCATGTTGTCTTGATGAAGCTGCCAATCACCAGTTGCCCATAGCTGCAGCCTTCTGAATCATATGAATAGTTTCCATGGAGGAATGTTTAAGCTTAATGTAAAATCTGATGCATGTTCCTTGCTCTACTTACTCAGTCATTTTGAATATGACAGGCCACACAGTACACATGCTCACTCAACAGTCTCTACCACCCCCACTGACTAGTAGAGTGAGATTGTCATCATTCATGCATGCACATTCCAGTCCACTCTCCTTGGCCGCCAGGTTACATCGATGTCACTCAAACCATTCTCATTATATCAATAATGGCTGGACTTTCTTCTGGACAGAGTAATATATATATTTACATGTATAAATATATATATTTAAGTAATATATATAGTAATATATATATATTTATATATATTTTAAAAAAGAATATCAAACCAATCTTTAGTAATATTAGTTTTAAAAAGTATAATAGGGAGAAAGTTAGAGTTATACAATTCATTATTTTCAGTACTATTATCCCATGTTATCTCAATTCCTTAGCAAATGATAATGATAATGATAATGATAATAATAATAATAATAATAATAATAATTGGCTGTTTGCTAATAAGCTTAGCTACATAGCTTTACTCCACAATTTTGTCAGCCTGCCATGCAAAAAAAAATATTTTGATATAACACTGAAGGTTTACCTTTCCTTTTCTATGCTTAGCTCTGTCTCTAGATTCAGAAGGCAAAAATAATACCATGCTATTTTATACAATAAAAAATGAACTCTAAATAAGTGAAAAATCTTTCCTTCTAAATTGTTCAAGTGATACCAAATAAATGTTTTTAAATTATTTTATGTATGCATTTTTAAACAGTAAAGGCTCTCTTTTAGAACTGAACCATTCTCTAGCTTTTTGGGGATCATTTGCTAGGCTAATGTAAATTTCTCAATAACAGTAAAGAGGTCTATAATTTGAGGACTGTATACTGATTACAGAAAAGCTAAGATTAATCAAAATTCTTTCTGAAACAAAGTTGGGTACAAGCTAATTAATAAGTGGAAGGATTTACTTAACAAATATGCAATTTTCTAGCTTGATTTATTTATAAATATTAACAGGTACTAATGCCTCTGGTTAAAGATAGTAGAGTAAAAGCAAGTTTTTTTCTCTTTTCCTCTTCCATGATATCTCCCCCCAAATCGTATTTTAATCTATCAAAAGCATAAATATATTTACAACTTAGTGAAACACAAAAGTCCCCACAAACATCAATAACCCTGAAGAATATTTGATAGAAACAATAAAATTCAGACCTAAATGAAAAAGAATGCCCAGAACTGATCCAAACTTCCTTAGATCCCAGACAAGATACAGATATGTCTGAAAAGAAAATCACAGTTCTGAAGAACACTTTCAGCAACCTTTTGGGAGAATAACAAGACCCACGTGTGTGATTAAATACAGGAAAAACAAAAATGTCACCAAGGTCCTCGTCCATACCACACCTCAGAATGATGGGGACAGCGGAGCCAAAGGAAGAAAAGTACTTGTATATGTCCACCCACATGCATAATACATTCACCCCAGCACAAGGTCCCCTGAAGTCTCTACCACTTACAGTGTCAAGTCAAAATCCAGAAATCTCATCAGCTCAAAAGTCCCATTATCTGATATACAAATTGTCTAAATTTGCTGTGAGTCACGGTCTGGGTATAACCCATCTTGGGTGCA
>PVKM010004424.1:0-28258 GCA_004027735.1 Carollia perspicillata
AAGTAGGACAATTGGGAGTTGGTGGAAGCTGATGGCTAACAATGTATTATGTGTGGGAAGTTCTGTGTTTGGAAGTGAGAAAGTAATGCTAATCAGGGATGTCGTGTAAATATTGTTTAACATTTACTTTAAAGCAACTACACAGTGGTCTGCAAGTTCCCAGAGGTCTTCACAAGAGGATAAAAATGCCGATTCACTTGTCCGGTGTGACCGCCAAAGTCCCCTTCAGTCCCTTCTGGGGGACCACAGCACTCACAGCATGGCACCCCGGGGCGGGGGCACCCAGGTGGGTTTCTAGCTGGCGTTCCCCTCCTTGAGCTCAGGCACACCACACTTTAGTCCCGCTCAGTGAGCTGCTGGTGAGAAGGATGCTAGGCAGGCCTGCAGGCAGCCCAGCTCCACCACCCCAGAGCCCCGAGGACATTTTCTGGGGAGCCAGCCCTGCCCGTTTGGCTCTGGCGGACAAGTCTGAGCAGGACGAACAAGCAGGAAGTGCCAGTTCCCGCTCCGCGCACAGTGATCCTGGGCTCTTTGTAGAAGAACCTGTCCAGCCCAAGAAGAGAAACCACCCCCTGCCCCGAGCAAACTGGCCTGACGGCACCGCCCCTCTCTGAAACCTGCTGGATGGAGAGCTCCTGCGCTCTGCCTGCAGTTTTGAAATTCTGTCATTGGAACAGTCTGGGAGCACCTTCGGGTGTCCCTTTTCTGGCAATGACTTTGCGGGCCTGCAACGTTCACCAGCTCCCACAGTCCTCTGACTGAGGAGCCTGGTGAGTGGAACGGCAGCCTGCAACCCCTCCCCTTTCTCTAGGCCTCAGGTTCGTTATCTGTAACATGAAGTACTCAGATTCAGTGAGCCTCTAGTTTTGATGCTGAATTCATTATCAGAAGAATAAAAAGGACAGCCAGTGCTACCAAAACAATCGAAACAATCTTCTCTCCCAGTTAAAGGAATGGACGCACTAGATGAGATACGGAGGGAAAACTGAGGTGAACCTGGATACCTGGTGCTCGGTCGCATGCCCCAGCCAGGGAAGCCCAGGCCTTGCCATACTTCAGGAAGTCCCTAGACCTGGTAACCCAATCATAGTGGCTCTCAGCTGATCCAGGGTCCCCCAGCAGCTCCCGTGTCCCGCTCCATCCCGAGATAACAACAGAGTGAAGGAGCGGCAGCATTCCTGTGACATGGCCCCCCTATGCTGCGTGACATCAGTGAAAGGAAAGAACACAGAAGTGGCTCTGAAAGAGACCCTTATGACTCAGGCCACTCCCCTTCCTGCTCTCTCTCTCTCTCCCGCACTAGGTGAGGTTTATTGTGAACCCTCAAGAGGTGAGACAGGGATGGGCAGGCCAGGGCAGGGACAGGAGTTGGAGGCCTCTGAGCTGTCCTTGACAGCAGCACTCTCTGTGGTCTCGCTGACCTTGCTGAGGTGCTGGCTGCCACCACCGCTGTCCTTGGCAGCCAGGCCCTTCTCCTCCCCACAGGGCTCTCCTGAACTTGGAAAGGAGTGGCCCTTGCTCTCCACCTTATCCTCCATGGAGTCCAGCACTGTGTGCCTGCCCTTCTCCTTCAGCTCCAGGTGCTGCTGCAGCTCACCGGCATCTGGGTGAGATCCTGCTTTGTTGCTTATGCATCTTCCCCATCTGCATAGCACTGGGGCTCTACTTCACAGCTCTGCAAGCTGAGAGTGTTGGAATAGAGGCGCAGGGTGGCCTGGTTTCTTTTCCTTACGTGCAGGGAGATGGATTTGGCATTGAAGTTCTCAGTCATGGCTCGGAGGCCTGGTCCGTCAGCTTCTGAGCCAGGCCAAGGCATAGGTAGGAATGCTTCAGGGCCAGTGAGGTGATATGTGCATGAGGCACGTCATCTGGGTCCCCTCCCATTTGGGCCAGGACATACCCCACAATGTTCCCGTTCTCCTCCACTGCAATGTCGGAGAGCTGCGGCCAGCAGAGGCCAAGGTGGAAGTGGTGTTCCGTGTGGGAGTTCTTGGGCAGGCACAGGAAGCCTCAGTGCTGCACGTTTGCCAGGTCTTCTCTTCATTAGGGAGGGGAAGCTGAGGCCCCAGCTGTCTGCGTGACTTGCTCAAGGTCTTACCTATCATAGGTTTGGGGCTGAGTCCGTAGGCTCCAGTCTCCACGGCCAGCTCAGGGCCTGCAAGGAGAGGAGGGACTTTTTACCTGTGAGTCACCTCCATTTCTATTCCCCCTGAGGAATTCACTCTCCGGTTGGTCAGGGTGGACAGCCTGTGCTTTCCACGAGTGATTTAGTGCTCGTGGATTTCATTGCAGGAGCTCTGGCTACCCCGACCTATGCCTTCCGGTTATCTTGAATTACCACGGCGTGCTAGTTCAGAAACCTCAAACAGTGCATGATCAGCTTTACCATTCCTGATAAGAGGGAAAAGAACCTGTGTGCCCGTTAAAAAGTCATCATTGGGATTTAAGTCAGCCTTGGTTAAAATAATCAAGGGATCTCAGGAACCATGGAAAGGTCAAAGGTTTGCTGGTTTAGGGTTTCGTGGGAACATGCGCATGTTTGGACCAGACCCAAGTGCCTGGTTGACCTGTTTGACAGGTAACAATTAGAGAGTAGGAGCTTGCTTGGCTGGAATGTGGCTGCAGAGGCCGGTGAGGAGGATCTGGTTTACCTGCTGGGCAGGTGGGGCCTGCTGGGTCCGACAGGCATGTGCACGCACAGCATTCCAGAGAATCGGTTTTCTTTTAAAGACGCAGCGATGACTGCAGGGCACAAAGGGTTGGGCTGAGCCCTGGCTGGAAGCCATTAGCTATTTGCAAGGTAAAGAAGAAAAATAAATAGTTCCCTCTAGACAGCTCAAGGAAGAAACTGAAAAGCTATTCAAAAAAAATTTTTTTTCTTTTAATGTCTGAAATGATCATGTGCTTCGTGTCTCGAGACTTGAGAACCCCCAGACTGGTACAAAATGCCAAAGATAATAGAATTGAAAAGTCACTTCCCCCTCCCCCAACCTCTTTTTCTTTTTAAAAAGGTCGTAATATTGAGAGCAGAAGATAGGCTCCTTGAAGGATGCTGTCTACCTGACACAGTCTAGAAATGTTTTTGCTATCTTCCTTGCCGGGTAGCTGCAGAAGACACCCAGAAAAGCGAATTTCTGGGGTTTCCGCCCCTCAATAAACTGTATATAATCTGTATATTTTTAAAGTTGAAAATCCTGTTTTGATGAAACATCATTAAAGAGAGTAATTTGCTATTTAAATGAATAGAAGGATATTAGGATATCACATATAATGTACAGTATAATAGAAAACACACACAGACGCAGGCCTGCCTACATGCCATGACTTCTTTTTCATTCAAAGGGGTTTTGGTAGCATCACTTTAATTTCCCTGTGCCCTATTCATCATTGATGGGCGGGGGAGAATCAAGCCAGGGAGATTGGGACCTGAAAATCACAATGCAATAAGGAACATTGCTAAAACAAACTCAAAACTCGTTAAACATTCTCAATTGATTTTTAAAAACTGACCAAGTTACTTCTCTCAAAAATACAACCTCCCTCTCCTTCACAGTGTTTTTCTTCATGGCAGAGATTGGGTAAGTCTCCTCCAAATAAATGATCGACTCTTCCTGTTCTCGTGGCTGCTCTCAGAGCTCTGAGGTCCTGAGGGACAGTCCCAGGATGCAAGCCGCTGAGGTCCTGGTTGTGAGGGGGGAGGTGCAGGGAAGCACTGGCAGCTGATGACTACACTGAAAGCAACTTGCCAGTTCAAAGAGTTAATTATAGTGAAGCAGAGGATCTTAAAATTCAATTGGCAGAAGCAAACAAAAACTTAGCTGTCTCATTGTTGACTATTGCCGGTGGTAAAACAGCTGCTAATGTGTTGACAGACTATTTACCAGAACTGATCAATAGTCAGTAATAATAAAAAGTCAGAACAATACCAACTGACAGGGACTGAGTGCTGACTCTGTGCTATGTGCTGTGCCAAATGGTCTACGTTTTCTCACGTGTCTCCACAACAATCTGAAGACAAGTATCATCACGATCTCCAATTTACAGACAAGGTGACTGAGGCACAGAGAAGTTGCAGAACTTGCCTAAGATCAGCCCGTTGGTAGGTGGAAGAGCTAGGCTCTGAAGCGGGCAGTTCATTCGCTCATTCAGAGTTCAGAACGCCTGCTGTGAGACAGGCACGGCGCCCGGGGTTCACAAGACCATGATGAGCTCTTCAAGTTAGTCCTTCATGGGCCAATGAGACTTCAGAGTCTAATTAGTGTTTCTGACTCCCACAGCAGCTCTCTCAACTCTCCTCTACATCAGGAATTTTCAACCGGCGTGCCGCAAGAATTTTTAAAACATGCAATAGCTATCCAGACAGGGGCGCTGACCTCTTTTCCCTTAGACCGTCACATAAAAAAACAACAACAGCCAACAATAGCTGTCTAGTGTGAGTGAATCAAAATTATATCTATTTTTTGACAAAAAATCTATTTTTTGTTGTGCCGTAGAATTTTAATAATTAGTTTATGCAGGAGATGCAGAAGGTTGAAGGGCACTGCTGTACATGGTTTCTTGGTGGTGCACGCACCTTCACGTCCGTCGCTGTGTCCGACACCACGGATTACCAGAGGTTTCCCTCTGCCACGCTCAGACAGCCTCAGCAGCCATGTCTCAGTACAGCAAAGGACAGTGGCCATTTGCTAGGATATGCACCGTATGTCCACCCCAGGCCTGCTTTATTGTATGTGGCAAATAAGTGCATGATCCGTAAATTCAAGTTTGGAAGTCCTGAGAGCAGAGCTTATTCTGGGCGTGAGAAGCCACTTTGATGACAAGGTACCTTATTCATAACAAATATTTGCAAATTGGTTTTTACCTCTTCATGATTAGAAATTGAGCTTTACAGATTCTGATATAATGACGTTTCTTGAGAATCCTGAAAAACACACAGCAAAATTGGCTTGCGCCATAAAGCGGTGCCCTTACCCTGTGACACTGCACACATCCCCCACAAGGCCGTCTTGATTTCCCAACGGATAGATTTCCTCCTGGGAGTGTGTATAAGTCCGGAAGTTTGTGCCGTTCGACCAATCTGTCCCTTGTGTGCCTTTGAGCACACTCTGAAGCACAGACATGGCCGTTCTGGCGATGACCCACATTTAGTAGCTGTGGAAAGGCTGAAGGGCCATTTGGGGTACAGTAATAATATAAATGTAATAGTAATAAGTATACAGAGGGCCTGCTATTCACTATACCAGACACGCCAAAGCATTGTCTCATTTAACAATTACAGTGGAGCCCTGGCTGGCACAGCTGAGTTGGTTAAAATGTTGTTGCATCACCAAAAGATTGCCGGTTTGATTCCCGGTGAGGGCACATGCCGAGGGTGCAAGCTTGATCCGCCATTGGGGTGTGTGCAAGAAGCAGCCAATCAGTGTTTCTCTCTCACACTGATGTTTATCTCTCTCCCTCCCCCTCTCTCTTGAATTCGAATAAAATAAACCTTTAAAAAATAATGATGATGACAGTGGCTTTAGATGTGTATTATGACTCTAAGTAACAGGAAGGGAGCCTGTTCACAGAGAATATGTAACTTACCTGAGAGCACGCAGCTAACAAATGGCAATGCTGAGACGCAGAACTAGACCCATCAGGCTCTAGGGCCTGCATCAGACAGATGTGGAAATGAATGATCATTCGGTCTTCAAGGTTTCGTGATTCTGAGATATTGGGCTCTACAATGCTTTCAACAAGGCAGACCAGAAGTGCTACCTCGGGTTCCTCTGGTCACCATGCTTTAAGTGGGAAAATAAACAGTCTGAAGCAGGTTTTAAGGAGAACAACCAAAGTAGAGAACATATTCAATCATGTCATGTGAGGAAGAGTTTAAGGAGCCAGAAATATTTATATTCCGATTCAAGAAAGAATAGGCCAATGTTGTGTGGTTCCAAGTTGGAAAACCAGGATCAGGAAGAGGAAGCTGGAGAGAAACAGACTTTGATTGCATATAAAGACAGGTTTGTTATCCTTCAGTCTGGAGAACAGTGGAAAGAATGTGTGAATGCCGGTTCCATCACTGTGGTAAGCATTTGTTGTTTTTGCCTTCTAGAGTCCATGCCCCTTTATTCTGAAAGCAATGGCCTGATTTCCTCTGAGGGAAGTCACATTTCCCCATTGAGAGCAGTCTTGGTGGGAGAGCCAATCAGGTTGTGCTAATCGCCCCGGCCTTGAGTGTGCAACCCAGTCAGATCCTTTTTCTCAGGATAATCTATCTTGAGCTGAGAAACATGAGGATGGACAATGGCTGGAGCTGAGTTGTCCCTGAGAAGCACCCTGTCCTATGCGAGCATTGGCTTCTATCCCTGGATCTTAAACTTCCCACAGAAAAAGTTGTGCACTGGTCAGAAAGCATTAGAGACCTGGCTGGTGTGACTCAGTTTGCTGGAGCATCGTACCTAACTAAAAGATCACCTGTTTGATTCCCAGTCAGGGTGGTAAGTTCAATCCCTAGTCAGGGTGCATGCAGGAGGCAACCAATCAATGTTTCTCTCTGTCTCTCTCTCTCTCTGTCTCTCTCTCCCCACCCTACCCGTTTCTTCTTTCTCAAATGAGATTAAAATGGGAGAAATGTTTTTTAAAAAGGAAAATACCCTGGCTGGTGTGGCTCAGTGGATTGAGTACTGGCCTGTGAACCAAAAAGTTGCTGGTTTGATTCCCAGTCAGAGCACATGCCTGTGTTGTGGGCCAGATCCCCAGGACAGGGTGTGTGAGAGATAACCACGCATTGATGTTTCTCTCCCTCTCTTTCTCCTTCCCTTCCCCTGTCTCTCAAAATAAATAAATAAAATCTTTTTAAAAAATTTTAAAAAGGGAAACATTAGAGATATCTAGTGAGAGCCTTCTTACTCATGAGGATGCCAAAACACTAGAATTATTTAATTCTAGTGTTTAATTACTATGTATTAATTAAATATTAATTAGAATAAGTATTAGAATTGTTTAATTTATATTAAACCTGTCCTTCAAACTACAGTTTTCATCATTGTATTCCAGTCTTTGAAGATTAAGAACTATATCTCCAACCTAAGCTCTTTACAATGTGATTCGACCTTGAAGAACAGAAGTATTACTATCCTTTGTCCTGTTCTTCAACACTCTCTCAATTCCATGAGCTACCTACGTCTTCCCAATACATTCTGGTTTTGCTTAAGTTAGTAGGACTGTTTTTCTAAGGTGAGCAAAGAGTCTAACCGACACAACCATTAACTCGATGCATGACTGTGATCACAGGAAATGGTCGGCCCTCTCTGAGCCCTACTTCCTTTGTGTGAAAATAATTCCAGGAGGTCTTAGAATGTAATGTAAGATAGTATCTGTAAAGAGAAAGACACATAGTAGGTAATCCGTAAGTGTTGGTTCTCTTCTTTTTCTCCTCTAAAGTGTAAGTTTTCTGTTTTCAGAAAAATTAAGAAAGATAATATATGCAAATTAGCTAGCATTGTGCCTAGCACCATAGTAGGTGCTTCATAAGTGGATGCTATGATTTTATTATAATTTGCTTGTTACTGGAAGAATTCAAGTCATGATCAGAAAATCACTGGCCAGAGATTCATAGAAGTAATTCAACGATGGGAGGAGTGGTTGGATATAATGGCCTCATTTCTTTCCCACACAGAGGGTCTGTGATTCTGTGTTAGAGAGATTTAGTGTCGTCCGTAAGAATGTGTTAGCTCCTTTAAGGCAAAATGGCAGAGGCCAGACAGAGTCTTGGGATGAGGACAGATGATGCGTGGGTGCATCCTCTGGGCTGATATCCAAGCCAACACTGAGGAGGGGGTCACTACCCAGCCTGCCCTTGGAGAGAGCTCTGATGGTCACCCAGGTTAGTGTTCACAGGGTCCATTTGGCTCAGAGCTTCCACCATGGTTCTGCCTTAATGAGGAACAGACACTCACTCAAGTTGTTCCAGAAATAATGGGGTTTACTGAAAGGACACTTATGCAAAGTGGCCCTGGAAGAGCCAAGGATCCCAGCCTCCAAACAGGCAGAGATCACAGCAGCTCTGTGATTGCTCTTTTCACATTTCCAACTCTCCTCCTTACAGCAAAATCTGCCTCTGTATGTTGCCTCCTTTATCCTCTTTGCCACCTGGATATTTCTGCTGATTTGCCCACACCTGGCCCACAATGGCTGTTCAATCCCCACATCCACACGATCTCCCAGATCTAGGCACCAGAACTAATTTCCATCTGGGCATCTTTTCCCAAAACTCTAGAAAATTATTTGACTGGCTTAGCTGTTGAACCAGGCTATGTCACATGCTATACATGAATAAATCATTTTTTAAGATTTTATTTCAGAGAGAGGGGAAAGGAGGGAGAAAGAGAGGGAGAGAAACACTGATGTGGGAGAAACATTAATCAGTTGCTTCTCGCATGAGCCCTGACTGGGGACTGAACATGCAACCCAGGCATGTGCCCTGACAGGGAATCAAACTGGTGGCCTTTCACTTTGTGGGATGCCACTCAACCAACGGAGCCATACTGGACCAACTGAGCCACACTGATCAGGGCTGGATGAACCATTCTTGAGATCCACGTCCTCACCAGGTGCAATCAGATTCTCCTCGTCCTCTGCCAGGTGCACCAGGTTCACCTCGTCCTCTGCCCACTCAGCAGGAAATATGAGCTGGTCAGAAAACACTAGAGATATCTGGTAAAAAGCATCTTAATTGTAATGACACAAAATATGAGATACATTTTTATACATTACACATCCCTTTCAAGATATATTTTCCCACCATTTTCTTCTAGTCTTTAAAGGGAATCTGCAAGGATTGTATCTCAAACTCAAATTCCAGAGGATGTGGTTTTCCCTGGAAGAAGATCTCCTATGAGAACATGGAACTTTCCCTCCTGTGGCGGGTATTGACTTGAAGCAACTGAGTCTTCAAATGGGCTGTGCAGGATTCTCGAGCTAGGACCGAAGAGTTTCTACTGGCAGGCTCTGGTTTTCAGCTGAATGAGAGGTGGGAGGAGGACCCCAGGCCGTGAGAATGGAAAGGAGAGGACAACAAGAAGTGAAGGGAGTCGAATGGGAGAGCTGGGTAGGAGAGAGAGGTCAGACGGGAGCTGCAGAGCGGGAGGAAAGGCCGCCACGGCCAGAAACCAGACAAGAACTGCTGCTTCCACTTTAGGGCCAGAATTTGCAGTGAAACTAGGAAAAGAGTACAGAGAGTCAGGAAGAATGAGAGAGCCGGGCTGGGTGAGGGCTCAGTCCCAGGGACTGTGCTGAGTGCCAGCTATGCACAAGGCACGTACGATCTCTCCCAGGCTTGGAGCTGTATTTACCTTGTGAGACTCTGATTGTCAACACGTATTCGATTTAAACTCTTGGAAGTTCTTAACTTCAGTGGTCTCATGGCCTCTGACTAAAGGTGCTTCGGAAAGTAAGGAGGATAAGTGTCTTAAACCATATTTAACACAAGGGAGAGTGGAACATTCTAGAAAAGGGCCCTTGGACATAATGTTCCCTGGGAAAATTTGAAAGCCAAGCCAGGGATTGCCCTGTAATTTGCTGTAGGCTTGAGTACCATTCACATGCCTGTGAGACCCCAACCCCAGGGCTGGACTTGTATCTTTCCAATTTGGTTTGAGATGCTCCTTTGACAAAGCATCTCCAAGAAAACATTACCACAGTCTTTCTGTAGGAGTGGGAGGTTTAGTGGATTAACCACAGGTCTCTGGGGCCTGGGCTAAGCAGAGGATTCTGGGCCCAGAGTTTTGGGCCCATACACTTCAAATCTGAGGATTAATGCTTGATCCTCCTCTAAAAGCAAGAAGGGGGTGGGGGCGGGGTTAAGCCTCTGCTGGCGGATTACAAATGTTTCAGATACAAATCTTTAAGGCGGGAACTTTGCAAACAACAAGAACAACCACGGGAAAACTCTACAGAAAGTCTTACCTCAACTCATTACTCAACTTTACGAATTTGGAGGACTTAATGAGACGTTTTAAATAAAGGAAGGAGTTCCTGAGAGGCTAAGGGTACCCGGGGCCAGCTGAAATCGGGCAGAGAGAAACCCAGGTTGCCCTTTCAGGGTATTATTCACCCTACAAAAACAAAGTGTATTTGTTCGCAGTAAACATGTCAGAACAGCAGCTGCATAGGACAAGTGTAGACTGGTGGCTGTCCAATCTGCCAATTTTCAGATAAAAGACCAGGATCTGATAAGTGACAGATTACCACTGGAACGTTTGCAGCGGGATAGTTTCTGGTTCATCCTTGCGGTGTCAAACATGCAAGTGTATCAATAAAACTTCAAAACAACTTGTGTCCTCATGACGTATTTATAATATTTATCTAAAGGGGGGGAAGCGCTGCTTAATGGCTGTCCTCGAACCACTGAAATTCCATGACCTGTCAAACACAGATGAAATCCCATGACTCGTCCTAGTACTTGCCTGTAAGACAGAGCAAGGCCAGATCCCCAAGCTATAATAATAGTGTTGTCCTGTTCATGAGCAGATTTCATCTTTATCCTACGGCTCTAATGAATCTATTAGAGGGAGAGAATTATCCCAGCTCAGTGTGTCCCACGCTTGTATACTACTTCACAATTGCCATATTATCAAAAGGTTCATATTATTTACTAATCTTTTTTGTTAAGTCAAATCACCCTTTTTTAAAACCTAAACAGAGTATTTCTGAATAAAATTTGTTTTCCCAAATCTATGTTACCTATGAATTTATAGCTTTTATGGGCTAATTGTTTTTTCTAATGTTGATTCAAATAAATATGTAGTATTAAAAGAAAAAAAAAAGTTGGCTAAAAAAATATCTAAAAACACTTCCTGTATCCCTGACTAGTATGGTTCAGTTGGTTGGCCATTGTCCCACAAAGCAAAAGCTCACCAATTCAATTCCTGTTCAGGGCACATGCCTAGGTTATGGGTTCAGTCCCTGGTCAAGGAACATACAAGAGGCAACCAATTGATGTTCCTCTCCCTCTCTTTCTCCCTCCCTTCCCCTCTCAAAAAAAAAAAAATAGTGTAACCTGGAGTGGTGTGCAAACCACAGTTTGGAAAATACTGCCTTGCTAAAGAGAATGCTAGGTGTGAATGAACCTTTATGCCATCTGTCCAATTCACTCATGGAAAGGGACGATCGGTTCTAACACTCGCATTAAATGGCTGATCTATCCTGGGTTAATCACTCCCTACAACTTCAGTTCCTCATCTGAGGAAGTTGGACTAAATAGGCTCTGAGTTCCTTTCTGTCCCAAAGGATCTGCAGTTTTCCACGATTCTGTTGTAGGGCTCAGCACCCAGCAGGAGATGCGGTCAAGAGTTGGTTCCCTGGCAACATTCCATCCACGTACTTAATCTTGAGAATTTTGCAGGACTTTGCTTTTCCTTTCATCAGCAATGGTTAGGGAATACTCCTTCCAGCCAGTGTATGGAAGGAAAAGTTCCCTTCCTCTAGTGTGAATGAATTGCAGTAGTAAAAAAAAAACAAGTGGGAAAAGGCAGTTGGAAGAGGGCTTTGAAGGATTGCTGACTTAACCTCTTCTGACGCCCCAGCTACTCTGAAACAGCCTTTGGGAAAAGGAAAAGCTAATTGATTACTCCACACCTGAGAGCTCAGTGATGATAACTAATAGGAACAATAAGACATTATTAGAACGGGTTATCAGTCTAACGAAGTAGTGGCAAGTGAGCTAACCTCACTGGGCCTTTATCTTCTCATTTGTAAAAGGAGTTTCGACTGGATGATTTGTAAAATTTCTCCCAGCTCAGAAGTTCTTTGATTGTATGACATACAACTTTCATTTTTCAAACAAAAAAGCATTTTAAATTTGACAGAGTGACTTTAAAATCTGGCATTAGAAGACAAGAATAAAGTTACTTTTTAGAATAATCATCTATCAAACTTTCACATGTGCAGTGCTTAAGTTTGTGGAACCATGTTTTAATCTACAGTACGACTGAATCTAAATGTCACATGTCCACGTTGTTCATTATTTTATTCACTTACTTGGTCACTTTTTCTTCAAACATGCACCGTACACCTTTTATGTACCAAGTAGCAGAGCATGGTGATTAAGAGTCTAATTAGAGAGGCAAAATAACTTGGGATTGAATCCCATTTCCACTGCACATTAGCCCTAAGCCTTGGTTCATTTTTAAACCCCAAATGACAATATATTGATCATAATGATAGGTTTATTGAAGATTAAAAGAGATACCTGGTAGAAAGTCAAGTGCCCAAAATATAGCAAGCACTCGGTGAAAGGGAATTGTTACCTTCCTCTTCGTCACCACTGTCAGGCGCTGAATTGTGTACCCCCCTCCAAATTCCTATGTCGAAGTCCTAACCCCCAGTGTTTCAAAATGAGACTGTATTTGGAAATTGAGTCTTTAAAGAGGCAATTAAAGCAAAATGAGGTTGTATAGGTGAATCCTGATCCAACACTAGTGTCTTTATAAGAAAAGGAGTTTAGGACACAGAGGCAAGACCGTGAGAAGGCCCAGGGAGAAGAGGGCCATCTACAAGCCAAGGAGAGAGGCCTCAGAAGAAACCGACCCCGCTGACACCTTGATTTTGGATTTCTAGCCTCCAGAACTGTGCAAAAATGAATTTCTGTAGTTTAAGCCACACAGTCTGTGATATTTGTTGTGGCAGCCGTCGAAGACTAATAGACTCATCATCACCGTGTGCTGGACTCAAAGGTGATTATGCCATTCACTTATCTTTTCACTGAATTCACGGTCTAACAGAAGGAGACAAGCACATAGGCAAATATACTTTATGATAGGGGCTGATAAGGAAGAAACTAGAGGTGTGTACCCATGAGAGCACGGGAGAGGGAATGCTTTACGATATGGAGTGGGGGGTACTTACAGAGAAGCAAAGGAAAAAAATGGAAAAGGTTAGAAAGGATACCAGTCCTCAAAAAGTCAAGGAAGGTCATTTGGTAAATAAGGTGGGACAGGGCATTTTAGGCCAGGGGACAGCACCTGCGGTAGAATGTGTGTAACAAGGACATTCTTTAGGGTTTGCTATTTAGGAATCATCTGTTCTCTACGATGGGACCTCACCTGTCTGTGATGGAGAGAAAGTCCGTCTTACCCAAAACCAAGTGAGAGACACACTGTATAAATCAGCTGGGTCAGCTGGTGCCTGGACATCCTGTTTACTGCCCAGGCCACTTAGGTGTAGCACAAACAGAGACAGTCCCGTGATGGCCACCAGAAGCTGTTAGCAGGCCTGTGCATCTTGCTTGGAAGCTGAGGCAACACGACACCCCAGCATTAGCTCAGAATGGATAAGAGGACGATGGAAATGGGGGAGAAATAACCTAATTCTGAGAAGGTGGTTAAATGTAATCCATTTTTTCTAATGTATTTGTTGGTGGGGATTTAGAATATATAAAAATACGATTACAATAGGCTTCACATAAAGTCCTCATTATAAATTTTTAAAAATTATGTCTTTCAATGAACTCAAACAAGCAAAGTGGGGGAGGTAATATTATTACCCGCCTGTTTCATGGATCGTCGAGGATTAATGACATAATTAACATCAGTAAAGCTCCCTAGCAGTGCAGAAGAAAAGAACTGGAAAACTAGGTGTTATTTTCTCTTCCTCCACCCCCAGCATAGCTAAAGGGCCAAATAAAAAACACTCTGTCTTGGCTTTTTATCTTTTTCATATGACAAAAAAGGATGAAAGAACATTTTGCCAAAATACAAAAAAATTCCCCACTTTACTAACATGGCAGCTTTGATTGCTCCATAGTTCCCTCATCTTTATCCTGATTCACCCACGGCTGTGAATCATGTAGGTGCTTTGTATTTTGCGTCCTTAAATGTATTTGCATCAGCTTTTTTTACGAATGATTTTTATTTTTTTATCTTCACTCGAGGACATTTTCCATTGTTCTTAGAAAGAGAGGAAGTGAGGGAAAGAGCGAGAGAGGAACGTCGACTGGTTGCCTCTCCTACGCACCTTGACCAGGGACCAAACCCTCGAGCGAGGCGTGTGCCCTGACTGGGAATTGAACCCAAGACCTTTTGGTTTCTGGGACAACACTCCAACCAACTGAGGCACACTGGCCAGGGTTCTTTAGCTTTTTTTGTTTTTACTTACCGTGTCATACCTTTTGTTCATGTTGCTTTCAGAATCTTTATAACAAACAACTTTTAAAGAGTTCTGTTGATGCATAATGGGTATGCCATAAAGTCCACCCATTTTGGTGTATAATTCTACGATTTTTAGAAATGTATAGTTGTGCAAACGCAGCTAAAATCCAGTTTTAGAACATCGCCATCCCCAAAAATTCCTCTGTGCCTGTTTGTAGTTCCTGGTTTCATCCCCTGCCCCAGGGATCCACGGGTCTGCTCTCTGCTTTAGATTCAAATTTCCTAAAATTTTAATGTACAGTCGGGGCTGGTTTATTTCAGTTAGCAACATGTTTTTGAGGTCCATCCACACTGTGGACAGTACAGTAGCTTGACCGTTTGTGTTGCTGAATGCTATCCTCCTGTATGGATAGACTGTACCACATTTTGTTCATCCGCTCACCAGGCGATGGACACTTGGATTGCTTCCAGTTTGGGGGTGTTTTGAATACTGCTGCTATGAACATATGTCTTTGTATGGACATATGTGTTCCCTTTTCTTGTAGATTACTAACAGTGAAATTGCTGAATTATATGCCAACTCAGTGTTCAACTTTTTAAAGAAACTACCGAACTGTTCCCAAGTGGCCACACCATGTTACGTTCCCTTCCTACATACAGCAATGTATAAAGGTTCCAATATCCCCACATCTTTGTCAACACTTACTATTGTCTTTTTTTTATTATTGTGTTTAAAGGAGGGGGGAAGTGGTATTTTGTTGGTTTCAAGGTGCATTTCCCTAACAACTAATGGTGTGGAACATCTTCTCACCTGTGTTATTAGCCTTTTATCTATCTCCTTTGGTGAAATGATTATTCAGATCCTTTTGCCTGTTTTTAAACTAGGTTGTTTGACTTCTCGTTACTGAGTTGTAAGAGCTTTTCTGTATATTCTGGATTTATGTCATTTGCTAGACATATAATTTGCAAATATTTATCTCAGTCTGTGGTTTTTCATTTTCTTAGTGGTATTTTTTACAGGAGGAAAAGTTTTCATTTTGATGTTTTTCTTTCCAGATCATGCTCTTTGTATCATACCTAAGAAATCTTTGCATAATCCAAGGTCACAAAGACTTCCTCCACTCTGTATCCCAAAGTTTTTTAGTTTTAGTTCTTATGTTTAGGCCTGTGATCTATTTTGAGTTAATTTTTGTGTCTGGTATAATGTAAGCTCTAAGTTGTTTTTATTTTAATGTGGATAGCCAATTGTCCAACCACCATTTGCTGGAGGGACTATCATTTCCCCATTAAATTGCCTTGAAGCCTTTGTCAAAAATCAATTGCCCATAAACATAACAGTTTAATTGGGGGCACTCAACTTTAATTCATTCCTCTCTCTCTTTATGCCAATACCATGCTGTAATTATAAATCTTGAAATCAGGTTATGTACAATCCTCCAACTTTGCTCTTCTTTTTCAAAATTCTTATGGCTATTCACTGTAACAATTGTTTAATAGTACAGAATAGTCATTATAATGGGTGTCTGATAATAAATACACTTTATCACTTTTGATACCACAAAAGAGAGTTCCAGTCTTTTTTGCCCCTATTGTTATAAACTCTTATAAGGCAAAGAACAGCCTTATGCCTATATCGCTTGTTTCTCTTGGTTGTTTAATTTCTTAAGGTGAATTCCTGGGAGGGAATTACTGGATCCAAGGCTGTGAAGGTGTACATGCCCCAGCCTGGTATGAAAAGGGACAACCCTGGCAGGCGGGGCAGTGGTTTTACACTGAGGGGCTAACACGTTTTAAAGCACTTAACAAGGTGTGAGGCATTATGCTAATGCTTTATGCCCATTATTTCCATGGCACTTCACAACTCCCCTTAAAGTGGATGTGATTATCTCCCTTTAACAGAAGAGGAGGCTCAGTTAAATACTCGGACTCACGTTAGGCAGGTGCCCATCCCAGTCTGACCAGCAGGTAGATGGGAGAGCCAGGACTGCAGCCCAGAAAGACTCCCTGACTTGCTACGTTTGTTTTGTGTTATATTTTGAATGTGAAGATTCATCTGAAGTCTTTCCACAAGACTCAGTGCTGGGCGTTGGCACTCTCCATAGACATCCTCAGTTTGTCCTTTTCCCACACTTTCTCCCACCCAAGAGCTCTCAGGCCTTTTAAGCCAAGGGCACCGCATCTCCCTCTCCCTTGACCTGGAGTGTGGACTGAGAGGAGTGCACAACGATGGGGCTGTCCTGGGGAACAAAGCGAGTGCCTCAGCCGGCAGGAGATACCAGCACCACTGTCTTCCTTGCTCAAAGGAGCAGCCACAAACAAAGCAGCTGGGGCCCTGCCTGGGAGCCTGCAGCTCGGAGTAATGGAGACTCTGGGCTCGGCTAAGCAGGCCCCACGCAGGTGCCCAGGCCAGGAGAGTTTGGGTGTCTGCTTTGTGCAGGCGGGAATTTGGGCTGCCTGTCCCAGTCTCGGGCCACTCTCAGTCAAAAGCTGGCATTGATGAGGGCAGTGGGTCCTGTTTCATTCCAGGACTGTGCCCTGAAACAGCACGAGGCTGAAAGTAGCTCTTCCCTCCCTGGGGAGATGCTGAGACTGCACAAAGCGAAAGCCTCACCGCCCCCACCCTTTCCCAACCGCCGGCTGGCAAAATGAACCCTCTACTCCAGGCTATTGTCCAAATGTTTTCCTCTGCCCCAAGTGACCTACCTTCCCACCTCCCTATCTGCCATTCTCCCGAAACCAGCTCAAACCCTATTTAGGCTTTATCTGAGCCCAAATCCACAGAATGGCTACTATGTGCTCAGCACATGTGCCGATCTGGGAGATTGTCCTGGATCTCCCTGCGACGCGTTACCTCCTCCACCCCAGTGCCCTCCCAGCACTTCGTCTCCATGCCTGTCGTAGTCTCACACCACGGCCCCGCTCTCTGAGGCCGCACTCTGGAGCTTCTCCTCTTACTCTTGACTCTGAGCCTCTGGCCTCCGGTCTCTGACTCAGCAAAATGATTCCGATCTCCCGGTTCCTACCGAGCCCCAGAGTCTTCTGCCGTTGTTGTTCCCATCATCTCCCTATAACCAGAGCTTCTTGGCGCGTGCTCTGGGGAACGCTGCCGTCCTCGTAACCCCAGCCCGGGGACCCGACTAGGATTCTGATTGCCCCCTTGATGCATGGTTTGACTTTGCCTTATCATCCATAGGCACACCTATGCTAGGACCATCCAGCCATGAAAACTCTGCAGCAAGAACAGCCTTCCTTCCTTAAACACATATTTTAGTTTAAGTGGCTTTTGCTGTAAATAAAATTACCTATGGAACAGGAGGTATAGCTGTGACAGATGGGGCTACTTCCAGAGAGTATCACGAATGAGGGTCCAAGTTCAAGTCCAGCTAGTGCCCCACAACTCACTCTGGAGACTGGTCAAGACAGGCAGGGCCAAGCATGTGCACCTATTGCCTCACTGAGCTTCGACAGCATTGCCCTCGGCTTCCTTGTGAAGCTCTCTCCCGCCTCAGATCTCGTCCCCTCTCTGTACTCCTCGGCCTCCTTGGCTACATCTTCTTTTCAACCTAAATGTGGGTGTTCTGTAGAGTCCCCATCATTTTACTCTCCTGCAAATTTAACTCCCACATATTTTGTCGAGGATTCTTAAATCCACCTACAGCTTAGCCCTCTTCTGGAGCTCCGGACCTGTACCTATGTCTGTGTCCTATTCCTCTGCCCCGTCTCCCCTGGGGAAACAAATGGGAGCCAACTATCTAATTCTCAGTGATTAGGGAGGAGCGATGGGTAGCGAGGGTCGCATGATGCCATGACTCACCCATCTATCCATCCATTCCACAAGCACCCTGCTCCTGCCAGATGCCAAGTACTGGATTAGGCACCAGGAACGAAAAGAGGAGTCAATACTTGGTGCCCATCGTCGAGAGCCCAGATCTGTGTGAGACATAGAAAGATAGTATATAATGCAATGTGGTAAACACAACACTTGACAGATATAAATAAAGTATTGACAGAATGGGCACCAGATGTGAAAATTTACCGACGCTGCCTGTGGAAGACGTCACAGACAAGGTGCGTGGAGACATCCCTGGCGGTCTCCGGATTTTTATGGACGTGGGTATTCACACACATGTAGAGGGGTGCTTGGGAAATACTCAGCAACCGTGAGAGTGGGAGGGAGCCCATAGCCAGAGCTGAGAATGGTGGGGCAGAAGAGAGGAAGCCAGGGTCATGGCCAACATTGTGGAACAACCATCCTGACCCTGAACTCCAGACTTCTTTTATATCAGAGAAAAGTAGACCCCTCACTCTTTTTATTTTTTATTTTTATTTTTTAATTTTAATTGTTTTTCAAGTACAGTTTTCTGTCATTTACTCCCGTCCCAGGCCACCCCCCCAGTTCTCCCCACCTCCCTCCCATTTCCACCCCCCTTAGTTTTTGTCCATGTGTCCTTTATACTTGTTCCTGTAATCCCTTCCCTTTTTCCCTGAAATTCCCTCCCCTCTCCCCTCTGGATACTGTCATCCCCTTTTCTATAAAGTCCTTATGAAAACTTTCCTTGTCACCTAACAAAACTCTAAAGTCATATGGAAAAGAATCTTAGAGCTCAGCCAATCGGGTGTAACAGCAGAACACTAAATCTTACACCTGTGAGAAAACCGCAGGCGCTCTGCTGGATGGAGGTGGGGTGGCAGCCCCGTCAGCCTTCCCGCCCCGTGACGGCCCTGCTGCCCTCTGCAGATCCCTAAGGCTCTAAAGAAGATAGTCTGCATGTCCTCTATTTTAATTAGAGTTGAGGGGAAAACCTCTGAGAAATTCAAGTCATCTGTCCAAGGTCACACAACTAGACTGTGCTAAAGCCAAAACAGGACTGAGCTTTCAGTGCTCTGCCCACTGTTTCGCTTTCCTTTCTCCCTGTGTGAGCTGCTCTGGGGAGACTGGAGGAGCCAAAGCAGAAGTGCTCATGAAGGATGGAAATCTGGACCCTGAAATGCAGGAAGTAAAGGGGGAGGGTTCCAGAGGAGTAAGAAAGAGAAGAGAAAACACAGGGGCTGCAATAGTGAGACTGTTTATCGATCGACTGGCTGTTTGTTCAGTGTTACCTGAGGATGCTGAGAAATCTCAGTTTCCTAATACTGCTCTGTAACTGGCTTTATTATCCCTGCTGCGGTAGGTTTTCTTTCCCTGGTATCAAAATGCTACTGTAAGCAATCTGTCACGATCTGCAGCTTCTGTGCATCACACACACGTGTTCGGCACTGTGCAGAATGTTTTGTGCAGATACAAAGGGGTAACAGAGGTGGCCTGGCTAGAATGGACTGCTCTGGGGGTTTGTGCCCACCTTGCAATGCCCCCTTAACTTTCCATTCTACACTCATTCACAGGAAGCCTGCTCCCTGCAGCCATGCTTATTCACCGTGATCTTATACCCTGGGCCCAGGTGACTGGGCTACAGGTGTCTGTCTGACCCACGCAGAGCCAATCAGAGCCCATTTGAAGTATATGTGGGGCTGGGGTAGGGAGACAGAAAGGAGAAAGAGACAGAGAGAAAGAGAGACCACCTTAGGAAGAAGGAGGAGGAGGAAGGGGAGAAGAGCCAGATAGAGAAACCAAATAAAAGAAAAGAGATTTACGTGACAATCTTTTGTCACCTACATGCAATGCATACCAGAGAAGGCAGATGTAAGGAACACTTGGAAGGAACCAGAGATTACCCCCAGCATCCCTGACAGCAGAGTCTCAGTCCTGCTCTGGGCAGTGCTTGGGAGATGGAAGTTAGTAGCATAGCCACTCTGGCAGGAGGTGACAGCCCCCTTGGACTGAAAGTCTCCACAGGACTCCTGTTCCCTCTCCCTCAGGCTGAAGGCCATCCTGGGGCTGCTGTGGGTCCGTAACCCCTGTGCTCCCCCCTTCTCACAGAGCTGTTAGCTGACAGACTTCAGGTGAGACCAGGTGAGGACTCCACTCGCACAGGGATTCAAACATTCCCAGGTGCAGTGGAAATGAAGGCTGCTGCCTGTAACCCTGAAGGTCAGAGCCGCCGTGAGGCCAAGAGCTGGCATGGAGAGGCCCACCCGTGCCCCTGGAGATGGCCGTGCCGCCAGCAGCCCCTCATTCGGAGGCAGAAGCTGTTCTCAGCAGGGGTCCTCCAGCATTCCTGCGGGAGCAGTCACCAAGGGAGTCTCCTGAAGCCACATTCGCATAGTGCGCCCATTGTGTTCCCTTAGATCATTTGTTTTGGGGCGGCTTGAGGAGGTGGGGCTGATTCTCCCAAACACATCTTGGCACTGTTACTGGTTGTATCAGTGAGCACTTGCCTCATAATGTTGTGTAACAGATCACCCCCAAACTCAGGGTTTACAGCCACCAACATTTATTCTCACGCTCACGTGTCTCTGTCTACTGCAGTGGCGAGGGCCCTGAGCCCCAGCGTCTGCCGACCTGGGCTTCTCTTGCAGTTGGGTTTGGTCCGCGTGGGAGGAGTCATGGTCGTTCAGGGATAGCTCTTTTCATGGCCCTGGCAGAGGCGTAGGCGGGCCATCCCCGCTGTCGGGACTTGCGTTCCATCCGGCAGCGACCCATGGACCAAAGTCACACAGCTGAGCCCACAGCCGGGGCTCAGGGACATACAGGGCGGGCCAAAGGAAGGTTCGCAGCTGTTCGTATGGAAAACAATGCAATAATTAATACATAGCACCACAGGAATGAACCCCGTGTCTCGCACACTCACACTGTGAACTGCGTTTGCCCCACCCCGCACACTTGCACCCCGGAGGCAGGAGAGCAGGGCTGACCGTTCTTGAGCACCGGGCCAGCCACCGCTCTAATATTCAGGGGTGCTCCTTCGTGATGTCTGCCCCAGAGGGGCGCGAGAGGAGGACGGAACATACCTTTTCCCAAGTCCATCGTCCTACGTGGCCTCCCCGCTGATCCAAACACTGTCGTTTCCTGCCGCTTTCCGTCTCCTGGAAGGCGCTCTCTCTCAGCACAGGCCGTGCGTCTCCGGCTGGGGCTGGGCAAATGCAGCCGCTCCTGCGGCAGCGGTCGCCCCTGGCAGGCCTTGTGGGGCACCGCACCCCGCACCCCACGGCCTCCCGAAGGTTGAGGTTGCAGTGGACGGTGCCCAGAGGTCCAATGGTCCCCACGGAGCAGTGATTATAAATCGTAGTTTTATCACTTGGATTTGCCTGTTATCTATGCCCCTCCCCCAGACAATAAAGTTTACAAAGACAAAGCCTGTGTCAGTTTTTCTTCCGCCACCAGTGGCCCCATCGCCAATCACAAAACAGGCCAAAAACGTTGGGTAAAGAAATGAGTGAAGGGGCCCCACGCCAGTAGGCGCTATCATATCGGGTCCCAGGCTTTCAGTGTTCTCCTGAGCGCTGGTCACAGGCCTCATTACAGCTCTTCTGAAAACCCCTCCCCTCCCCGACGTTTATGCCAGGTGAGCCAAGACCGATGGATGGCGAGGCTAGTGCTGGCAGAGCCTCCCTATCCCGGCCTGGGGTCCCTCCCAGTTCTGACCTGCGTGGGCAGGTCACCTCTGCCCTGTCCTCTGGCCTGATGACAATCAAGGCATGCTGGTAGGCTGAGCGTTGCCCTCTTTCCTCGGAGCTACTAGGGAGTAGATGCATTGGCTTTCACCGACTTTCTTCTCTCTCCCCCTCTCCTCCTCTTTCTTCAAGGGCAGGAGAATACTCTGATGTTGGAGGATCCCAGGGGAGGGATCCTTCCAGGTGACCGCTCAAATCAAGGCCCAATAGCAGATTGGAAGTCAGAATACATGCTGGGCGCTTCCAAGAGCTTTAGAGCCAGATTTGGGGTCAGATCCCATCTCTACTACTTTACTGACCCTGTGACTGAGGACAAGTTTCATGGCCTCGCTGTTCCTCCGTTCCCCGGTGTGTGAGACCGCAGGGCGCTGCCCGGCAGGGCACGCGTGAAGATCCAACGAGACAGTCTGTTTCAGGAGTCCAGCACAAAGCCTGTCAAATACTGGGTACTTCGAAAGAGGGGTCCTTCCTCATCCCCATCCCACACGCTTATTATTCATTTATTCCTCCCTCCCCGGATTTCTGCAATGAAGGCAGGCTAGAATAATGAGCTCATCAGCCCAGAAGACACCAGGTTACCATGCGGAGCCTGAATCTGGGAGGAAAGGAGAGTCCTTCCCAGACTTTTTTTTTTTTAACCTGTTCTTACATCTATCTGATAAAGCCTGTGATGTATAAATTTAATTTTTTAAAATGCCTTCTTATCCTTCGGAAAACTTTCATCTATGTTGAAGATTTGGATGTCATAAAAGAAAGGTCACTGTAACTAATCAATGAAAGAGAACAGAACTTCAGGGAAACAATCTTCTTTATATTAGACAGAGGTCCATAGTTCCCTCATTTCAGCTTAGCCTGTGAAGATTCCTCGTGGCAGGCTGTTCAGGAGCATGGGCCCGTGGATGGGTAACCAAATTCCCCAGGCAGGATTCACCCAAACCTCCCACCCGGCCTTCTCTGCCTCCTCCTCCCGCCTCTCACCCACCCCTGCCATCGCTGATGCCACTTCTGGCTCCTCCCGCAGACCTGACTGTTCCTTGCCCGTGAGTTTTGTCCTCCTGCACTTTGCCCAGAATGCTCCTGCCACCTTTCTGTGTGAGGCTGTTCTTACACATCGTTCTAGGCCCAGACGAAACATGATCTAACCCAGGAGCCTCCCCCTGTCCCCAAGAGCTGGACCTGTAGAGTAGCTCCAACCAAGTAGAATGCAGCTGAGGCCACCGCCCCAGCTTGGGCCGGACTCCTGACCCTCACCATGCCTCATCTGTCTGTTGGAGCCTGGCAAGCTGAGTGCTCTCCTCGAAGTTTCTGAGCTTCCCCCCCCCCCGGGGCTGCCACTACTGCCGTCAGTCTGCATCCATGCTCCCGCTGCCTCCTAGGTCATCACAGCAGCTCTACTTTCTTCTTCCCCAAGTAGCAGCAGCATATCAGGATTCTACTGAAGGTTTGGAGAGATGAGGGTTAGATTGCAACCAAACATAATACAGGTAGCAATTTAAAACATGTGTTAAGGAGCCATGTCCTAAAATTCTCCCATCCATCCCCTGCCTTCAGCTGTCGCTCTTAGATAGCACCCTTAGGTGATTGCCCTGTCCCAAGGTTTTCCTCACTCCTCTGAAGCCTGCTGACACACCCCTATTATCTTTCCACACCCAGCCCGAATTCCTGTCAATTCCCCGTGCATGGCAGGTTCAGTCTGCACTCCCCCCTCTACCGAAGATCTAGTCTGTCTTTGGATGCTCCAAACTCACGCGTGAATGAGAGTCCTGTCGCCCCCAAATCTGCACCCTTTGGCAGCTTACACCAACAGCAGGAGCTCTGAAACCGCCTCCCTGCGCACGCAGCAGAGGTGCACCGCCTCTCCCACCGGGCTCTGTACACGGGAAGGCAGTCGTCCAAAAAGGAAACCCCAGGGTTAGTGGGGTTTGCTCTGTTTAGGTTGGTGATTCTCTTCTTCAAGATTTGTCAACACAACATCTGCTAGGAACAGGGACTGACTTATCTTTATCTGCCCAGGATGAAGGGCTCATAAATGTTTGCTGAATGCATTAAGGAGCTCACAAGTGGAACTGGCCTAGTTTAACAAATAGAGAGCATGCAAGAAATATTTGTAGAGTAATAGAATGAATCAATGGATTGATGAATACATTCTAAACTGCTGTACCCTTACTCCATTTTCTTCTTAGCAAGCTCATGTCTTTCTGTTTCTGACTTAGGCAGTTAACCTGACCCTAACTTGTCAGGACATTTAGCTTGCTTTGACCTTGGACTGTATAGAATCTAGTGGTTATGGACTCAAACTCTGCAATCAGATAGATGAAGGTCCAGATATCTGTCACTCAGGAGTCCTGCATGGCCTTGGGCAGGTCACATGGCTTAAGTCTGAGTTTCTTCCCCTTAAAATTCAGAATAAACAACAGTACTGACCTCTAAAAGGTTGGGGAAGAATCAGTTGAGATAATCTATGTAATGTACCTAGTATAATGCCTTAATGCCTAGCATACAACAAGCCCTCAATAAATGATGGGTATTGTCCTTAATTATTGCCATTGTCCCTTCCCTGTTATTATCATCCCAGGCATCTGGGCTCAGTGAGAAGGTTCTAAGCCCCTTCCCCAGGACAAAGGTGTTGCCTCTCTGTAGAGATGACTGTTTACTCCTCTTTGCAAGGTGTAGCTGCACTAGGTAGAGATGTCCTGATTACTCTAAGTGGGTGGTCTTTGAGACCTGGTTTGGAGAGGGAGTGGTTTGTTTTAACAACATCATTCTTTTTTTGTCCCTTTTAACAAAATCGTATAAGAAATGCCACATACAATGAGATCAAAGCGGAGTTCTTCATAATATAGTGTTTATCATGCAGCTTCTAGAGCTACTTGCCTCAGTGGGAAACCTAACTCCTCCAGTTACTAGAATGTGAAATTTCCCAAAGTAGTTAACTCAGTCTCAGTTTCCACATCTGCAAAATGGGTATAATGATGGTACACACCTGTCAGGGGAGTTGCATGAGTGAATGACTGTAACGAATGACACCTAGTGTGCACGCAGAAGTCAGTAGTTTTGACGAGGGTGTCTGATGGTGGAGGAGAAGATGAACCGACCCCCAAGCGTGACTCAGGCATCTCCGCACATCTCCGCTAGAACCACATCTTAAAGTCCAGATTGTACTGGTTACACTGTTCTGATTTTATATCTGCCTGCATCGGTGCCACCACACTAGGAACATTCCAGGCTGCCTCTACTCTCCCTTAAGCACTTGGTATTCTCCACAGACCCTGATCTGACAGAAATTTGCTCTGGAAGATCCCAGTTCTGCCTCAAGCTCAGGATCATGCCCTTTATCCTTGACTTTAAAGGCTGAATGTATAAATGCAAAGGGAATTGCATCTAACTCATGCAGGCCCGTGTCACATCCAGTTTAACTGGACTCTCTCTGAAAAGGATGACTCTGCTTCGTATCAGTTAATCAAGAAAAATGGAAGCAGTTGGTACGGCCTTGTATGTGCCTTGAACTCTTTTCAAAGTAAGTAATGATGTGAATCAATTTGGATTAAATTGGGTCACGTTGATCAAAAATATATTGTAACTTTTATAAATTTGTCACTTTTGAAGACATATTTCTTTCCACTTATATAAAGACCATGGATGATTAAGATGTCATTTGTAAATCCAAAAGGAGCTAGATTATGAAATGAGTTATACTTGAAATAAAAACTATATTTATAAAAACTATACTGAGATTTTCTCTGTTAAAAGAGAGAAGGTGATTTTTTTATATTAGGTAAAATAAATAAATATTAGCACTATTTCCTAGATTTCCAATCTAGACAGTCAAATTATGAAGATATAATTTTAAAGGTTCAATGAATACTTGCTTCACAGCTAAAATTCTTTGGGAGTGGCATACTTTGGTTAATTGGGTTTTCTTCACTTTGCAAGAAATTTTTCTAGAACACAGTTTTTTCCTTCTCTTTCTCTTCCTTTTCTCTCTCCCCCTCCTATTTTCTCTTCTTTCTTTCTTAAAAATGAGTAAAAAGATATAATTTGATCTTCCTGCTCTTCTGGACAATCATTCTGAACATGAAATTTCACTATTCAGGCTTGAGATATGGAAATTAGCTTGATTAATTCTCTGGACAATTAAATAGTGAATAAGCCTGTTATTTGACAACTCCCTGGTCATTCTCTATGACAAAGGCTTGACTTGCCTTCTTTATAGCTTGTAATACTATCTGAAAATAGACAGTCCATTCATCTGTGTACATGTTTTCTATCTGCCCAGCCCTCTCAGATGTAAGCTCCATGGGGCAGGGACTCTGTCTAGTTCTGGACTGAATCTCCAGCACCTAGGAGTACCTGGCACAGCACAGTCACTTTACAAAACTTTGTTGTAAAATGAGAACCTTGGTTTCTGATCCTTTAGTTCTCACGACAAGTCACGTGGAAATATTTCTCCTGGGTTCTAGTTCTATGATGACTTACCAAAATATCACCATAAAGAGTCCCTGCTTTTCGCCACATAGTATTCCAGAAACCTGCATCATGAAGCTGATTGCTCCAAAGAAAGTTCTATTTTCTCAGTAGGAGGGTGGCCTTCTTTTGAGGTAAAGTTGTTTAATTAGAGACCATCTTCAAAGGATCCAAATAGGTACCCAAAATTGTAGCCGAAGGACAAAACAACCTCTAAACCACTAAACACAGTCACGACATTACAATTGGCTCCTGGACCACTGGTCTTCCCGTTTTGCTTCTCAGACCCTTGCAGGTTCGCTCCTGGGGACTTGCTTGGAAAGCGGGAGGAGAGACACACGAATGGCTTCTAATCCTTCAGCTCTCCCCTCTTCTTCAGTCTGTTTGTTTTATTTAAAGAAAGGATTCTATGGATAGGAAGGCTTAAAAACCAGAGCTCCAGATCTAAATCACAACAATATCTTACTGTACCTTATGGTGCCCCTATTAAATTTCCATTTACTTAGATATTCAAAAATATTTCCTGAGTGCCACTGTCCACACCCCTGGGGGCACAGTACTAAATCAAAAAACAAAAGTCTCTGACTTCATGGAACCCGGTATTCTTGTGGGTGAGACCACCAAAACCAAAGCAATAAATACATATGTCAGATAATGGTAAGTGGTAATGGTAAGTGGTGGGGAGAAACACAAAGCAGGCTCAGGGATGGGAAGGGGAGTGAGAAGGAAAGGTTTACTGATTAGGCAACCCTGGAGGGGAGGCATGAAGGAAGTGAGGGAGGAACTGGGTCAGTCTCTGAGGGAAGAGTATCTTATCCCAAGGGCAGAGCAAGGGCAAAGGTTTTGTTCTCAAGATATGGGAGGAGGCTGGTGAGGCCATGAAGGAGGGGTGGTAGGAGATCTGTCAGCAAGATTGGGTTGGTTTGGTCATGACTTTGTGGGACTTTGACTTCTACTCTAGAGTGAAACAGGAAAGCATGGGGGCATTTGTAGCCAAGGAGGGACAGGATCCCTCTGTGTTGGGAATAGATTGTAGAAGGGCAAGAAGGGGAACCAGGAAACCCTGGGGGTTTCCGCAAAAAAACCAAGGGAGAGATGATGGTGGCTTAGACAAGGTGGTAGCAATAAATCTATGGCAAGAAGAGGCCAGATTCAGTATATATGGGGTGGGAAAAACTAGATTTACAGTTGTCCATAAGGAAAACAATACAATAATTAATAAATAATACAAGAATAAACTCTGTGTTTCATGTACTCGCAACCGTAAACCTACGTTTGCCCAGCCCTGTATTTTGGAGGTGGAACCAAAATGATCTGCCGATGGGTTGAAAGTGATGGGAAAGGAGAGGGGTGAAGGACGACCCCAAGGTTTTAGCCTGAGCAACTGGAAGGATGGAGTCCAGTTCAGCTGGCCCCAGTGGAACCCCAGCAAGCCTTAGGGTCCGAGAGGCCTGAGGATCCACTCAGTAAAATGGAGGAGGCTTATGGGAAGATGGCCTTCCTGAGAAATGCTACCCCCAGAAAAGTGGGAGACCAGCTGGGCCTCTCCCCAGTCCCACCTTCCCACTCCTGGGGGACCTCTGGAGGCTTAGGCGGGCAGAACATAAGACTATCCAAGCCAGGCTTGCAGTGACTTAGAATAGAGATCCCTCCCTTATGGCCGTTCCTTCCGTTGTCCTCCTCCCCACGCTGCCAGCAGTTGTCCTGCCCTGAGCTCTTCCTGCTGAAACCATTCATGTAAATATGAACACATGTGTCTACAGGAGCAGAGATGTGTCTTGGCTGTATTTATCTCCCTGGCACCCGGAACCTCGCATGTATTCAGACATCCAGGCCTCTGAAGATTGGGGGAATACGATGAAAATGTATAGGGATCCAGAAAGTCCCTCCCCAGTGCTCTGGTACCCCAATACATGTCTCAGACCTGTGTCTAAATTGTTTCCTTTCTCTGAGCCAGCCTCACGCATGGGAGACACCAGCAGCAGTCCGTATGCAGTAGTTAAGTGTCTGGGAAGGCCTGGTTCCCATCTCCCTGGTCCACAGTTAATTCAAACACATAAACACTGAGGATCTTTTCAATCCTCCAGTAGTAATCCATTTGTCTGTTTCAAGCA
>PVKM010004424.1:28358-46652 GCA_004027735.1 Carollia perspicillata
ACTGACAATGGCCCACTGCCCGGCTAAAGTGGAGTTCCCATCTCCCTGCATCACCTTCCACACATGCCTCTAAGGGGTGCACATCTATTTACTTCCCCCTCCAGACTAGTGATGATGGCACCTACTGATCAAAGGGTCTTGGCAAGAGGATTTTGGGGGTCCAAGGGTTTCAGCAGCTATGCTCAGAGTGGGGGGGAGATGAGCGTCACACTGTGGGGGTGAGTCTGATAGAAAGAGATGCCTGTGGGAACTGACAAGGATAGGTCTGCTGGGGGTGGGGGAGGGAAGAGGTAAAAGAATGGAAAATTGTCCCCACCTCCTAAAAACAAAACAAGAGAGATGACCAGACTGTCAGCAGTTCCAGAGGAGACAAGACTCACAGCTTCATGGCTCCGTTTGTTTGGATGTTGTTCTCTTTCTTTTCTTTAAGTAGTTCAAACAGGACACTCACTGGCTGTCAACAAAATCTTACGATTTACAAAATTATAAGATGTTTAGACCTGAAGAGTTGTGATCAGATATGAGTGCCTGGCAGCTGAGGACCAGCTTTAAGTATGTTGGGAAGTGACTGAACGCAGTCCTAAGTCCCAGAAGGAGGTGGGAAAGGTGGGGACACAAGAGCGGGGACTCAGGAAATTGAGAGCAAAGTGAGAAGTGGGAAGAGATGGAGCTTTCAAGAGCAACGGGCCAAACTTGAGCAGTTTCCTGGGTTGGCTTGTTCAAGGACAGGATGCTCTGTTTATGTCTGCATCCATAAGACATCCACATGCTTGAATTCTCATATCTGACACTTTCTTCTTTGACTGTCAATCTTTGTTTATGGATCCATTTTGATTGTGTATCTCTCCAAGGCATACATTTATTGCCCCAGCATTGGACCACAGGCATAAAGCAAGAGGCTGGGACCAGGTTCACTGTGGCAAGGTGTAGAGGACGGTATGAGAGCACTGATAAACCAGGGCTCCACATGGACCAGGGATCTGGACGGGTCCTAAAAGCCAGAGCAAGCAAAAGATCACCCCTCTTGGAAGTCACATAATGCCTGTGGCTGGGAGGGCTTGGAGGGACCATGTGAACCCTCGACTAGCTGCTTACACTGAAGATTCTGAGGGCGCTCTGCAGATGAGACCCTGTTTCAGGCATAGGAACCGAATGACCACCTGAAGGCTTTGGCCCTGACGAATGAGGATGGACCTCCTGAAGCAGGGAGGACTCTTTTTCCCAAAATGAGCAGGCCAAATCGGCCTTGGTGAGTTAGGTGAGCTGTTGCATAACCAAACTTTTGGTCCTTTTCTTTTCTATTTTAGAGCTTCATTAAGAGAAAGGATGAAATGTGCTCACAGCAAAATAGCAGATAAGTGCAATATTTCACCATCACTGGTTTGATTTGTATACCAGGTCCTCAGGTGTGCACCTATGGGTAAATACTATTTACTTAACTGATTATGGAATAATGCTGCATTCACTTCTGTGAACCAGTGGTTAAAATCCATTTTGCAATTTCTCTCTCCCTAGGTTTCCGAAAACTTGAATACAGCCACTGGGTGGCATGGTCATTTCTAAGGAAAATTGTTAGTGCGCCAACCACTCTTATCAGTTAACACCATTGTAACCACCAGATAATACAAATAAAGAGAAGAAAGCTAAAAAGAGAGCAGGAAGAGTGAGGGGAAGAGAGAAAAGAAAGTGTGTTAAAGTTGTTGAGGCGCAGAGACAAGAGGGATGAAGATCTATAAGAATGTACTTGTAAGGAATCCAAGTGGCACAAAACGAGATAAAAGAAAAACCAGGAGACTTTGTTGTTCTGGGTCAGGTGCCCTGGAAACTCGTGTTGAGGTGGAGATTTGGGAGGTCTTGGGAGCAGCTCCTTTAAGGAAAGGGAGAATGCTGATGAGCAGAGGGAGAAATTCAAATGTGATGCTGTAGCAACAGGAGCCTCGGCGTGTTCCATCCAGCCGGGGGCCCTGGAGCTGGGGTAGTCCTCTAGAGTTGTCCCCAGTCGGGGCAGCGGGACCTGGACTTTGTACCCTCACATCAACCAGTCCTTGGAGATGGGCTTCCCCGGGCTCAATTTGGGTAAGACAGTCTACCCATCCGGGGGCAGTCCTCTGAGACAGACTGAGCCCTGAGCTGTGGGCCGCCAACAGGCCTGACAACTCGAGGGAATTTGTTCCTGGGCCCCGCTGGGGCAATCTGGCTAGCACAGCAGGGGCTCTGTTATTTATAATATCCTCAAATCCAAGAGAAGAGATTATTTCAGGACAGGAAGGGCCAGCTGTGTGGAACATTTCTGAAAGGATGGCTTAGATGAGGCTACAGACGTACCAAGATGGAGGTCCTGGTGACCTTAACCAGGGCAGTGTTAGTGGAATTGGAAAGAGAGATAATTCTTTTGATAATGTTATCAGTCAACAAGGGCAGAGATCTGGGCATTAAATGGAGAAACACCAGGGGCAAGGGAGGTTTGTTATTTAAGTTGAAAGATACTAGAACATGTTTGTTTGCTGACAAACAAAATGACAGGAGTCACGGGGGAAATTAGAGGGAGGGGATAATTGCAGGAGTCATGTCCTTGAGAAGCAAGACGGAGCAGATACAGGGCACCATCGGAGAGGGTAGGCCTGGAGAGGGGCAGGGATAGATATATCAACCAAAATAGCAATACAGTAGGCCTGCAATGGGTCCTAGGTGACTTTACCTCTCTGCCTATATTTGACAGAAGAGGGAAGAGCCATACCAGGCCTAGATGGGGCCATGAGATCCCTCTCTCTGGAATTTGGGATAGGGACGGATTCAGAGGTCAGGCTCGGCCTGGGAATGACCTTTGAATGGTGCTTTGAACCCAGGAGCTAAGGAGTAGCTACCTTCCATCTACCACCTCGTGTTCAGAGAAGTGGAAAGAACAGGAAGCAAATGCTGGTAGAGATGAGAAATGAGACAGGTGACTTTGCAAACCCAGGGTCCAGGACAGAGTCCTTCATGTGACTGGTGCCCTTCGTGATTGACATGCGGTGCGCCTCAGTCAAATAGCACAGAAGGCATGCTGGCCAGCCTTCAGCAGAAAGCGGCTCTGCTGTGAGACTCAGGCCCCTGTCTAGGACTCGACCATGGATCTTGCCCAAAAGTGTTCCTTCCAGTACCGTCCCGCTAGTGGAAAAACTGGATGCAAGAGAATGTAGAGCCATAAGAAACAATTAAGGTTCAATGATTCAATTCAATGAACAAATTCAATTCTTTCAATGAACAAATTCAATTTGACTATGAAGGCCAGATACAAACACAAAGCAGCACAGGACACAGGTTTTAATGCACTGCATTACATGTTGTAAAAAATACATTTGAAAAAGATGGGAAAAATACACCAAAATGGTAATATTTAGTAGTAATGTTTCATGTTCGTGGGATTGTGTGTATTTTCTTCTATTAAAGAAAAATATACATGATCTTTCTAAGTTTCTATAAGTTTCTCTATTTTATTTCTAATGTGTGGCTATATTATTTATACAGTTTAAAAAAATTCTTTGTCCTAATGCTCAAAACTGAGCAGTTAGGGTAGTGTCTGAGGGCCCCTGGGATCATCGCAGACCATACGCCTAAAAGGGAGGAGTGAGTCAGCTCCAGAGCAGGGCCTGCGAAGCCTGTTGGAGGAAGCGGTTGTTCCCATCAAAGGGGACGCCCACCTGCTGTCTGCGGACACAAATTACAGTCCCTCCACGAACCCTAAGAGGAGAACTGGGTGACCACTCGAGCACGATCAGATCTTGCAGCCTGTTCCCATCGCAGAAATTCTGCCATGAAATAGGTGATGAATGGACAAAAAGACTGGGCCACGCCCTCCCGCTGAGCGCCGGTCACTGCCCTCCCCGGCCCCCTCCTGGCCGTTCTCTCCAGCACCTTGCCCTTCTGCAACAGCTCTCCCCTCCAAAGCTCCTGAGGTTCCAGTAGGGACCACGTGGCCTACCGACCTTACATTTCATCTTTGCTAAGTACCTTCAAATTATCTTAATAAGGATTCCCCTCCACTTCCGGGGAGGTCAGCTCCCATCTGTCCTGTGACTCTGCTTTCCAGGCAAGGTCATTAACTGGCTTGTTCAGAGACCCTGGGAAAAAGTGCTCTGTGTTCCTGGACTCAGAACATTTCTTAGCTCAGGAGCCCAGACAATGCTTCAGGCAAAGGAGAACTGGAAAGAGAAAGTGGCGACAGGGGAGTGAGGATCATGACTCAGGCTCAGCCCTGAGTGACCAGCCACGCTTTTGTGTGACCGCTTAGTCCTCAGCTTCCCGCGGTGATAGATCCATCAAGCCATCCACGTTTCTCCAGCTTAGTCTTCCAGCCTGTACAGACAGAGGACAAGGAAGGGTGGACTGCTCTGGGTTTAAGTTCATGAAGGAAATGAGCCCTGGCTGGTATAGCTCAGTGAATTGAGAGCAGGCCTGTGAACCAAAGGGTCATCAGTTCGATTCCCAGTCAGGGCACAAGCCTGGGTTGCAGGCCAGGTCCCCAGTATGGGGCACATGAGAGGCAACCACACATTGATGTTTCTCTCCCTCTCTTCTTCCTTCCCTTCCCTTCTCTCTAAAAAGAAATAAATAAAATCTTTTTTAAAAAAGGAAATGAGACACCCACCCCAGAGGCTAAAATATAAACTTGCTATTGACCTTGTGTGGATAGTAATTAGCTACAGCAGATAGAAACATTTTTGCAATAAGTTCTCCCCAGAAAGCAGAATTGGAGAATAATGTGAGGGGAGACCCTCACCCACAGAGGACCAGAGGTAGTTATCAAATGAATGGAAATGACCTACTTTACAGTAAATGTTAACATTAGTGAGTGACTGCTATGTGCAGGCCCTGTGTTAGATAGTAAGCAAAGCTGAAGCCATTGGGTGTTCCCCATGACAGATAGCCACTGTCAGGGACCAGGGATGCTGGCCACATGGGCCGATGCCTTGGTGTATCAGGGGAGGGTTTGGATTAGTCTGAGTAGTTAGCTCCCTGGCAAGTCCAGATACAGGCAGGAGGCAGGAGCAGAAATTACATCATGGAGGGGTCCCTGGGGGTCCCACACACTACTGGGTGTATCAGAGAAGCCAAAGTTAGTTAATCACCCTGCAGGTCTCTGCTTCAATGCCATTTCCTTCCAGAAGCCACCCCTGTCTCTAGGTCCCCGTTTACATACTCAGATTGAAATGTAGCATTCACAAGTGTGATTGTTTGATCAATGTTTGGTTTCCACAAAAATAGGGATGGGAGGGGTCTCCTTATGATCACCATTGTGCCCCCAGCTGGGCACTAGTAGGTTGTCTATAAATATTTAATGAGGTAATACCCTTCATAGCTCTCACCACATCACAAGGAGGTAAGTACTTAAGTAATTCATTATCTCAGCCATCTTGTTCATCGCTAAACTTGAAGTCCCAAGTGCATAGGAATCTCCTTTATCTTGCTGTCCACCTGCATTAGCACAGTGCCAGCACATGATGCCACCCAGTATTGGTGGCAAGAGTAAATAATAAGAACATGAACAATCATGGATAAAGATCTAGAAATGGGTAGGAAAAGGAAGACCACGTGAGAAATTAGGAGTCCAACATGACCAAGAATGGAGCCAGTGAGCAGAATTTGAGAAAGTCCAGGACTTCTGCTTGAGTGGACGTGAGATGCCCAGATTCTCCTCTCCAGGTGCTGACTGGGTGTTGTGTGTGGGTAAGGGAACAGGGAAGGGTGGCCACCATGTTAGAAATAATAAACCAAGACCCAGGGTTTCTACTCCCTAGAGGAAAAGCTAAGCCATTTGTTTTCTACTCTGCAAAGTATAAGGTTGGGATCCCTTTCTTTTGTGAGATGAGGAACAGAGAGAAATGGTTCAGCTCCTGTAAGGCCAAGTTCTCCATGTAAGTAAGGGTGGACCCTGACCTCTTGGCTTTAGTGCGTCCACTGAGTCATTGAATCACCAAGGCCTGGCTAGCTATGAGGTCAGCTTCATGCCCGGTAGGTAGAGACCAAAGCATGCATCATGTGGGGCTGCTTCTGCTAGAACTTCCAGTTTCTCTTTTTTCCAGGTGTGAGTACAGATGGGCTCTGGGAAGGGATCAGAAAGGAGCCTGCCATTCAGAACAAGGTCACCATGGAAAGATGTGAGCCATACAAGAAGCTACTTGAGGTTTCTCTCAGCTCTCTCTTTGCAACAATGCCTCTCCCTGGATCACTAGATAATAGTTGCTAAAGTTGGCTGCTAAGGCAGAGAATCTTCTGGAAGCTGAGAAATTGCAGAAATAGTGGGAAGATCCAGGAAGTGTAAACCAAGATCCAGATGGGAATTGCTGAAACGGTCTTCTCTTCCTGGGCTGCCTCTTCCTCCCTTCACAACCCTCCCAAAACTTATGGTCTCTTTTCTTTTTTATTTTTAATGAAATTTCTTCTTATCTCAACTTTTGTTTCCCACCTTCCTAGTCACCAAAAAGGAAAGGGAGAGCTCTGAATTGTTAAAGAATCTGCCCAGTCTTCACCCCAATACACACACACCCCCTTCCAAGATACTGCCCGTTTTTAGCAGAGAAAAAAGGAAAAGTGCAGGCTGTACAATAATCTCTTTTATGGCCGGGTCAATCTATGTGGATGGTGAATGAGAGATTTTAAAATAGTGCTTTGCATTTTAAGTTGGCTGCATGGCAATGGACTCAGTCTTGCTACAAAAACAAGCGTGTCATCAACACTTTTTAGGGCTCCTCAGAGAGGAGAGGGGGCATGCCCTGTACCCAGTTCATCTAGGGTAGTTTTAACTGTATTCATTTTACCAATCTTCGGTCGGGAGAAGGCAAAACTTTTGTGTGTGTGCGTGTGTGTGTGTTTATTCTGCTATTTAGTACTTCATTCCAATTCACCCAAGAAAATTTTCTAGATAAATTTAACTTACTTATTTTGTAGACCAAGTGTCACAAATTTTGGATGTCTGTACGTTGCTCTGACTTGATATAAGCTGTTGTCTAACATGGCCTTCATCATAATGTGGCCTTCATCATAACACAAAACATATATACCACACACATTCTTCAGTGTTTTATAGAAGTGAGTTTATATATGTTCCTTCAAATAAAGTATTCACAGTCACACATTTATTTCAATACAAGAATATAAAATGCTATTTCCAGGCAAGAGTAAAGGAAGATCCCCAAACTTGTAACTCTGTAAAATGATGTCATTCTGCTAAGAAATGGAACTCGGCACATTGCCTATCAGCTGGAGGGGCGGCACGGTGCTGGGGGTGACTCCGACTGGGAGCCCACAGAGCCACGCTGCGGCCCCAACTGCCACTCGCCCGCCAGCTGTGTCAGTAGGCTCAGTCACGTGGCCTTTGTGGGCCACTTTTTCCTTCAGTGGCACACAGGGTGCCTGGACTTCATGACTTCTAGGGGACACCTGAGTTCTGAAATGTCATGCTACTCAGAATACGAAAGAACTTTGAGTCATCTAGTGCAGGTGCCCAGCTGGCACACTGCCTAGGAATGGACTTCATAATTTTACATGGTTTGTAAAAAATATAGTATTTCATGCAATCTAAAATTATATGAAATTTAAATTTTAGTGTCCACAAGTAAAGTTTTATTGGAACTTTATGTTGGCTTTTGAATTACAACACAAAAAGAGTCGCACAATTGCCATGGAGACCATATGGCCCAAGAGCTTAAAATACCTACTATTACTGGCCCTTTGCAGAAAAAGGTTACTGGCCCTGATCTAGTCCAACTGCTTGACAGATGAGCAAACTAAAATTCGGCCAAGTCCTGGATCAAAAAACAAAACACAGTTAGAGAAAGATGAAAGTGACCATTATGAAGCATTCCAAGGGACAAAAACAATTCACAATAAACAAAAGGTTAAGGATACAAACTGAATGTCTTCCTCCACGGCCGAGGGTAAGGAGTTACACAAGAGGTGAGGACAAAGGGCGTATGGAAGCCTTGGAGCACCCTGCCCTCATTCGCACAAAAGCCACGCGTTCCTAACTGGGACCCCGTTTGCCAGGCATTGCTGAGGAGGGTCTGGGAAGTGGGCAAATTACATCAAAAATGGCTTAAGATTCTTCATGCTGATATAATTCAGGAAACTTCCATTCACATTCACTGGAGGAAATGGAGGTGGCCATTAGAAACGCTTTAGTGGGCCTTTTCAAATGCGTAGGAGGTCTGGCAGGGGCAAAGCAGTGCCTCGACCTGGGGAGGGAAGCCTGGGACCCATTAGAACTTCCAGTCAAATGCAAGTGTAGTGTTAGACACTCCTAAAGCTCTTACAACACAGAAGCTTGGCTTAGAATAGCCAGCATTGTTCCGAGGACTTGGCCCACAGGGACGGGCTCATATCCCAGCAGGAGGGTAAATAAGAGCACAGTAAGTGTGGAGTTGGCCACCTGTCCATTTTGGGAGGGTTTAGACAATGTTCCATGGTGGGGGCGGGGCAGGGAGGCAAGCTCACCATCCTTCAGTTCACACAAGGAGGGCTTCCTGTGCCTGGGAAATGACTGGGGCTATGCAGTAAATATGTCAAGCCCAAACATGACCAGGGAGCAATGAAACTACCCGAAGATCCAAGCTGCTGGCCATCAAACCGGGTGCCAAGCCCTGCTCCTGTGGGAAGGGCCCCAAGCAGTTAAAATATAAAACTGAACTTGGCAAACAGACAGGATTTACCCTGGATATTCAGATCATTCACAACACATAGTATGTGTACCGCTGGGTCAGTGCAGTCAGAGGGTTTAACTCCAAGTTTAACTCAGTGGTCAATGGCATGAGCTTGCCAGCCAGACCACCCATGGTTACATCTCCAACCTGCTGCTCGAATTCCTTGGGCAAATTACTGAGCCTCTCAAGCCTCACCGTCTTCTTCTGCAATAATAAAATAATATTTAAAAGGATGCTAAGAATAGTATCTACGTGTGAGCTGCTGTATTTAAATGAGATTATCGATGCCAAGTTCTTCCGAGATCTGAACATTACTGAGATCTCGTTGAACGCCCCTGCGTGCTGTTGGCTGCATTGTTACAGCATATTAACTTCAGAGACACATTTGGGTGCAGATGGCTCTGGACTGGAGGTCCAACTTCGCCACAGAGTAGTAGCCTTGTAACCAGCAGTAAATTTTGTCAATTCTTTGAGCTTCAGTTTTCTTACCTATAAAATAGTAATAATAGTAGTGCTTATCTCAAGGGGCTGTTATGTGGTTTTAGTGAGAAAATATACATAAAGTGCTTGAGAGAGTTTCCAGCACTTAGATGCTATTATTATTATTATTATTACCATTATTATTATTTATTGGTTCCCTCATCACCAAAAAGCATTCTGAAGACAGGCTGAAACACAGAAATCCTGATACGAGATGCATACTTGGCACACACAGTATAAAGAATTTTCACATGAATGACTTGGTGGTAAAAATAAGTTTGGGTTGTCATGAAACTCATCTCCTAAGTCAGGAGACAAGACGCAGACTCGAGGGAGATGGTGGAGGATGGTCCCAGTCGGAGACCCCATTGGTGCAGGGGACTGCCTCCCGCCTCCAAGCCCCATGCTGAGCCCAGAAGGCAACGTGCACCCCAGCTGCTTTGATTCTCTCCTTCAGAGTCACTGGGATTCTTGCTTCTTGTTTTCCCTTTCTGCCAGACTCTGTTATTCTTGTTTCCCGTCAGGCTTCTCAACACTTGGAACACGCGGCCACAATACCGCTTCATGTTCCAGGTAAAATGTAAACACCTGTCTCATCCTCTTTATCAGCAAGGAGAGAGAAGCAACGGCCTCTGGAGAGGAAAGGGCTATTTACTATCAGCCCAATCTCTCTCCTTAGTTGGCAGAGCTGGACTCCATTTCCTACCATTAACAGATGCGTTGGCTTATCTGATATCCCCCAGAACACATTACCGGGCATCCACGGCGATGGGGCTTGACAAACCTGCTCTCCCTATGACTTGCTACCCACGTCCTTTCACTTCTGCTAACTCCTCCACAATGAACAGAAGGCAGCCTATCAGCTGGGATCAGGAATTACAAGAACATGTGTTCTAGATATCAGTGGTGCATCATTGAACATAAACTGTGATAAGGCCAAGGTGTTGCTTCTGCTCGATTATTTAAGAACTGAGGGTCTCTTCTCTCAGATGGCCCAGACTAGAAGGTGTGGCTTTCCTTCTGCTTTTCCATCTGCCCAAATAGGTGGTCCGCTGTGGAATAAATAACACTTGTAACTCATGCCCTGTATTTGTAGGTTCTTTCCTATGAATCTATGGGGTCCATGGGATCACTTCATTCAACCTTTTCATTTTTCTGATGAGGGTGTCAAGAAGGATGTTGACACCTGGATTCTAGTCAAGCCAAGAGAGAAGCCTGACTCTCAGGCCACCACTCTTTCCTCCTTCCAGCCCTTGCCGTTTTCCATGCTCATGGCTGGAGCGGATTATCCTTGGCATCTTTTCTATATGCTCCATGCAGCCAGGACTCATTTGGGGTGAACCCAACCTATCTTCTTATCCTTGAGTTCTGGGCAATGTTTTGTCTTCTCTGTGCATGCCATCCTCTACAGACCTGAAGATTTCCCCCAGTAGCTTATAATCAGGGCAGCTGCTTATTTGGGGTGAGAAACTGGGTTTTACAATGTGGAGGGTGAAGTCACTGCATGCTCTTTTAGCTTAGGGAAGATCCAGAACACAAGTGCCAATAAGAAGGTTGACCCTGAGTGGGGTTACAAGCCAAGCTGGTCTTAGGGTCTGAGGCCCACCTACCAACCCCCTCCCTCTCCAGCAGCCGGAGTCCTGTAAGGCTAGTCTTAGGAGTGCCCAGAGACCTTTCAGCCATGGTCATGGTAGGTTGAGTCAAGAGGTGAACATCAGGATTGTGTCTCAGGAAACACTGATACTGGGCTGCACATTTATGTACAAAGTGGGTAGCCAGAGACAGGAGCCCTGATGGAATGTTGGGAATCAAGATTCAAAAGGCTGTCAGAAAACCGGACAAGAGCTCCTGGGGAATGTTCGTCTGAGCAGAACTACTCTGTCTTGACCAAGATAACATGGCTATGTCACTTTTCACTGTCCCTACAGTTCTTCGAGGAATATGTCATTCTCCCCATTTTGAAGGCCAGAAACTGAGACTTGGAGAAGTCACTTGCCAAAGTCAAAGCTAGTAAATGTTAGAGTCAAGACTTGAACCCAAATCTTTTTACTCCAAACTCATATTCTGCCCAAGTGAGCATGCTGCCTTTTAGAAAAGTTCATCTACGTTCACTAGATAACTCTGGTCGCCACATGAGTGTGGTGCTCCGAATCATGCAGTCAAGCATGCAGTCCTACAACTGGGTGGGTATCACTGACCATGAGGGCAACTCTGCGTTGATTTCCTTTGCCACAATGGTACTCAAATTATCCCTTGAAGAAGAGTCTTGGGGGCTTTGATGGGGACAGAGAAAGAGGATGGGCACAGGTTGCCTGCTGTCTGCACTCAACCCCCCATCCTCTCCCCATCATCCCTTCCATCAGAGCTGCTATTTCTATGGGTTGGGACCATGTGTTTGAAAAAGGTTTCAACAACCCCTGCACTTCCAGATGATCCAACTTCTGGTTCAACACCTTGCATGGGAGAGAAGTCACGTACTAGGTGAGCTCCAGAATCCTCTAGAGCCAGCAGGTGAAGGTGTCTGGGTGGTGCCCTTAAAATTGTCTTCTGGGTGAAAGAGCCTTGCAACACCCACAAAGTCTGATGACCTGAAGCTAGCACAACCATAGATGTCAACAGTTGCTTTCAAAGTTCCTCAAAATTTTTAAATATTTACATTAGAACCATTGTACATATGGTCCAGCAATCCGACTTTCACAGAAGCCCCAGTAGGGAGTGTTGTGAGACCAATAGGACAGCATCTCTGATGTCACCCTCAAAAGGCCAAAGAAGGTCACCCCCAAATCACAGCTAGTGATCTGTCAGGCAGCAACTTATCTAAACTTTGTGATAGTGATGCTATTTAGGGAGCACGTAAGATCTTGCTTCCCGGCAATATCAGTTTGGCCCAAATAATTTCTTACAAAAATTTTTTTAAAAATTAAACAAAAACAAGTGATGCTATTTATACTCTTGGCTGTCACCACCTCTTGACATATCAAGTTCAGTGAGTCACCACCACCTATTTTATGTACTTGCATTTCCCTGTCCTATATTTACCTTCTGCACTTTCCAGGGGCAGCCCCCAGGTGTGGTGTGTGGATAAACAAGATCAACCTGATGTGGCTGAAGGACCAGTTGAGCAAATCATTCTGGAACTGACAGTCCTGACGATGGCATTATGGCAAATGCACGTGGGCTCAGGTTTTCAGTCTTGTGGAACCCTTTCTCTCACCAATGTTCTGAAATCTTGGGTGTGCAAGGCCATTTTTCTATTTCTTAGACAGCTGAGCAGCTGGAGGGAAGGGGCTGGCTGTTTCCCCTCTTTCAGCTGGATTCCTTCACATATGCTTGCCTTTATCACCCTAGCCAACTCCACGTACAATTTAGAGAAATGCGAACGATCTATTTGCTTTCAACATTATGAGCCTGGAAAATCTCATTTTGACCCTCTGACCATCTCTGCACAAGTCAGTAATTCCAGAATCTCTTTCATGCCATTGAAAACTACCTTCTACAGATGTACTCAGTTAACAGGCATTATGAGGGAATAGGGCACGGCTCTGAATGAAGGAGCTCAGATAACTAAGCATACAACTCCTTAAGATCCAAAGAATTTTAACCTGACTTTCTCCATGTAGATAACACAGACCTGGGGTTAAAAATGTGGCTTCCTAGACTATAACAAATGGTGTTTTCTATTCTGGCCTCAGTAAGAGACTGCGGTGGCCACAAAGACGAGCAGCTCGGATCCCTTGGCATGAGCACATGACTGTCTGATGGAGCATGCTATCCCTCTGGATCTGGTCCCCTATGTACCCCGGCCGTGTTTCCACCAGACTGCTCCCAGCCAATGACTGAGCATGATGGAGTCCCTGAGCACGGCAGGGCAGGGGGCTCTCCAACCAGATGTTGGCTCAGGGACTCCCGGTCAGCCTGTCTGAGACACTCTATGAACTGGCCTGGAGTCTGGGACTCTTCCCACTTACTTCCTCATGAAGGTCTGGTATCCTTGTCTTCTCTGACTCCCTCTTTTTTCCTTCATGAGCATTGCCTTCAATCATCCTTTTGTTTCTTGGAGGACCTGAGCTAACACAGGACCCTCTAGCCTGCTCTCGGTAAAGTCGTCCCCACCCACTCCCACCTGTTGCCATCAGATGCATCACGTGTGTTCATAAACATGGGCTACACGACAGCCACTCTCTTCCTGCTCCAGCTCAAAAGAACGAAACCATGAGAAGAGCCAAAAAATTTTTCAAAAAGAAAAGAAGGAGAGAGAGAGAGAACAAACTAAGGAGGTCTTCTCTCATCAGATATTAAAACATATTATAAAATTATAGTAATTTGTGATACCCAGTAAATGACCTGGTTCTGGTCCAGAAACATACACAAGGATAGAACAGAATAGAAAGTCTAGAAGCAGACCCAAATATTTGTACAATTAGAGTATGATAATGGTGATTGTTCAGGTCCCTACAAAAATATTACTCAATGAATTACACTGGGAATTTAGGAATAACTCACCCCAGAATTAAATACATTCCATTTTAATGAATATTTTTTTAAAAAACCTCAGTTTTCCAGCAACGGCAAACGAGGCAACTCAGACCAACCTCCCTGCAGAAAACAATTAGAAGATCTGAACAAAGTTTAAAATACATCTGCCTTGGGGTGGTGAACACACAGTACAATCTATACATGATGTATTATAGAATTGTACGCCTGCAACCTGTATAATTTTATTCACTAAATGTCACCACGATAAATTTAAGTAAAAAATAAAAATAAAATAAAATACATCTGCTCGAAGGCTCTGAGAGCTAACATGTCAGTGAAGAATGGCATGCCATTCGAAAAGGAGAAGGAAACTGGGGACATCGGTACACACCTGGGAGTGTTGACTCCTGGGGGTGTCAGCTTATTCCACAGTAGGTGGCAGAGAGGCTGGAGACAACAGCATTTCTGAGAGCCTCGAGAAGCCGCGGGAACAAAAATTAGACCACAAGGATACTTGGAAAAGGAAGCCCTTAGTAAACTTTCAATTCATTGGCTTGTTTCTCTTTTATCCTGAAGGGCTACACCTGGTCAGGGAGTGTGACAATAAATGAGCCTTCATGTTGGGCACGGCTTCCAGTCCTCTCTCACCCTCAAGGATGTGAAGAGGAGGAAAGCAAGACAAAAGACAGCACTGTTATAAGGAGTGCACTTTTGAAAGGAAACCATACGTGCCCTGCTGCTTGGCTGGCAGACAATGCAAATACAGATTGATTTCCAAACAATGACTCAGCATAATGACAGCTATCACTTGGGCCTAGGAAGGCCTGAGAGTGGCACAAAAGTCATAACATGGCACAATAGTAATAATGAGCACCCGTATGCCCAGTTTCCTCTCTATTTGTGTTCTGCTCAGAGAGCCAGTTCCAAATTACTCCAGACCAAATGCCTGCAGCAGCCCCAGGTTCAGGTGTGGCTGAGCCAGTAGGTCTTGGTGAAAGCACTTAGACACACAGACACTGAGGTGCCGTAGAAGTGAGGATGGCCCGGGACTCACAGGTTTTGGACCAGATGGCATGGGGATTGTTTTTGTGAACTATTGCTGTGTACCAACACAGCACAAAACTTAGTAGCTTAAAGCAAATACAGTATTTCTTATTTTTTCATGAGTCTGAGGGTTGAGCAGGCTCAGCTGAGTAGCTTTTCTCTTTCACTGGCTACAGCTGAGGTCACGGAGCTGCGCTGCACTGGCAGCGTGGCTCGGACTGGCATCCACGGTGGCACCTCAGCCACCAGTGTCTCTCTGGATTGGCAGTCTGGTCCCAGCGAGTTTACAGTACGGCAGATAACTTCCAGGGTGTGTCAGCACTCGTGGAGCCTCTGCTCACTTCATACTTTCTAATGTCCTATTGGCCCAAGCAAGGCCCACGGCCCATCCAGGGTCAGTGTAGGAGAAGCTGAAGAGTCTATGGCTATTTTGAGGTATGCTTTGTTGAGGGCCAACAATCCCACAGTCTACCACAGGACCAAGGCAAGATAGTGGGATGATATGAGGGTGTGAAAGGGGAATGCAGTGGGGTGCAGAGGCCACATGGGAATGTAGCCACAACCTAAAACATTGGCCTAATTGGAGGTAGGGGTGAGGACAAGGAGATCAGCAAGGGGACCGTGGCTGGTTGAACAGATACTGTTGATAACCTGCCTGGTCAAGGGAGCTGAACAGAAATCAAAGAAACTAAGTAGGTCACAAGGTGGAACCTAAGCAATGGATAGAAAAAATTGCTGATTTCCCAGAAAGAGGAGAAGTGGGAAGAAAATGCTTATAAATACATGTGCCGTTACTCAAATGGGGGAGCTCCGATTTTCTGAGGAGTCCCTGCAAAGCTCTTTCCTGTTTTAAAGGGAGGACGGCCAGTGGCAGTTGGGTGGCTCCCTAGAGCCCCAGCTGGGTCCTGGCTCCTCTCTCCACTCTTCCCTAGTGCTCTGGCCCCTGATGCCAAGTGTTTGCTCAGATGCTCCAACTTTGAAATATAGTTTTAGTGTGGTTTAGGACAATTCCACTTTCATATATAAGATGTCAAACGTTTGTACAAAGTTGAGTAGGAACAATTCAATCAGTAGGGTTCCTACTAAGAGGGAAAAAGTCTTTCCGTGGTTTACAAGGCCCCACATGATTCTCTGACCTCATCTTCTGCTTCCCCTCCCACTCCCACGCCCACCCCCGTCACTCTGGCCATACTGGCCAACTGCTCTATACCTGGGCTTATATCTGTACAGTGCCTCTGTCTGGAAATCTCTTGTCCAGATTACCCACGGGACCCCCTCAGTTTTTTCTAGATCTTTGCTGATATGTTATCTGAGTGATCATTTCCCTGACCATTTTCCTGACAGTATTTAAAGTTTCAACCTAGCCTTTCCCCACACAGCACTCTGTCCCTCTTCTCTGCTTTATTGTTCTCTAGAGTGCTGTAACCACGCAACATACTTTGTATTTTGTTTTGTTGTGTTGTTATTGTTGTTGCCTTTGTTTGTCCGATTTATTTTGCACTTTCCCAAGGTGCTGACATGCAGCCAGGTTGGCAAGGAGCAGGGCTAGAGCACGGGCTTCAGAGTTATTCGGACCTGGGTCCCAGTCCTGCCTCACGGCTGAGAGATCCCATGGCTGGGGCCAGCCAGTCCCCTGACTTCTCTAAACCTCATTTGCAAAATGCAAGTCATCGAAGTCCTTCGTATCTCTTAGGTCCTGTGGAGATTAAATGAGACATGCAAATATTGGGCTCAGCTCGTGGTGTGGTGCCTGGCACCCGCAAGGCACGTAAGGTACCAAGGGTAAGCGCTAAGTAATCCACCGGGTTTCCACACGCTGGGATTCCTCACTCCGTGGTGCTCTGGTGCTCGAGCCCACCCTGCTGAAGACAGTTTGCGGCAAAGCGGATCGGCTGCAGGGACTGCCTCACATTCTTTCAGTGGAAATGGTTGAGATTAGCACCAACAACTCCAAACAAAGCCCCTGATTGTTCTTTATTTTTTTTTAATTTATTTTTTTTAATATTTTATTTATTTATTTTTAGAGAAAGGGGAAGGGAAGGAGAAAGAATGGGAGAGAAACATCAATGTGTGGTTGCCTCTCATGTGTCCCCCACCAGGGACCTGGCCCGCAACCCAGGCATGTGCCCTGACTGGGAACCGAAACGGTGACCCTTTGCTTCACAGGCCCGTGCTCAATCCACTGAGCTACACCAGCCAGGGCCCCTGATTGTTCTTTAGAGCCCAGGCTCTCTTCCGTGCAGGTAAACTCTGTTTCATCTAAAACCATGCCAATTTCTTAGAGCAACATGGAGAATATTGAAATTGCTGTTGTCAAAGGTCCCTGGCTGGGAAGAGCAGCAGAGGATGAGCGCTGTGAGGTGCTTTTGAGGAACCGAATATGTGCATTGATTGTATTTGAGTTTTTGTTGTAAAGAAATGTTATCAAAAGCTTTCCTCTTTCTTACCTTTCTTTCTAAGGGGAAGGCAGTCTGGGAAGCCCCCAGGATCCCAGCACTGGACCCCTCCTTTCCTCATGGGAACTTCAGGTTTATACCAGGAGTACTGACTTATTTCCACAATTTCTTGACGTTGCCTGCTGTTTTTTTGTTTGGTTTGTTTTGTTTGCTTATTTTCATATCAGAGTCTCTTCTCAGGGGGCCTTATATTAAAGTAAATTTTCAATAAGAACAATTTCTCTTTAGCTTTTTCTTCCTGGAAAGATCTGGTAACAATAAAGGAGAAAGATAATTTTTAAAGAATGTATTATTTATACTCACTTAAAGCAGAATAGTATTTATGGTACCCTGGTGATACGAGAGGCCCGAAGCTGCACACCTAGCCTCAGAGCAGTTTAGATTCTCTCAGGGAAATCAGATTTGCACACAACTGACGGCCGTAAAGTTTGCTAAGTGCTGCTGTGAGAGTATGAACAAAGCAGACAGAAGGAGCTATTGCTCCCCACTGCGTACAAGGCCGTCTGACAGCTTTCCAGAAGGGAGGTTCTACTGGGAGCCAAACGAGAGGGAGGGCCATTCGAGCGAAAGGATCTGCAGAAGCGAAGCCACAAGGACAGATCAGGCAACAGGCTGCCCGTTTGCAGGACAGTGAGGGTAGCAGCCTGTGCGGCTCCCCCAGGGCCCTGGGGAAGAGTGGCCAGAGAAGGTGCTAGAGAGGCAGGTGGGGGCTAGTATGAAAAGCTCAAAGAGCCACACTTAGACATTTGAATGCCATCCTACAAGCCACGGGGAGCCACTGGAGGTTTCTGAGCAGACACAGGTCATGACTAGGTCTGTGTTTAAGGAAGCTCACTGGACTTTCCCTGCCTGGCTCACTGTGAGTACATCACGGGCAGCCTTGACCTGCAGACAGATGTTGGTGAGTTCTTCTTCAGACCACCCTCCAGCCCCAGTTTCCTTTTGGATGTAGACTGGTGGGATTATAGCCCAGAGGACAGCATGTGGCCCAGGCTAGGCCACTAAGACACTGCCTCTGTCCTGTGGAAGCTGACTTGAGACGAATGGCAGAAACTGAATGGGTGCTTTGTCCAGCAGCTGCTGCCTCGGGACCCTCCGTCCAGAGCTGCTGGGCATGGCCTGTGCTCGTCCCTGATCTCTGTGATCCTGGGATGCCCCTG